>JACEOJ010000196.1:878729-906769 GCA_013761285.1 Campoletis sonorensis
GAGAGAGAGAGAGAGAGAGAGAGAGAGAGAGAGAGAGAGAGAGAGAGGAAGAAGCTGCACCGCTCAGCAAAAGATTCATTGTGTCGTATCTGAGTAGTGAAGCATACGGGGAGGGGGAGAAGATGCGGCGCGTGACTCGCTCAATATATCCTGCAATAAAGCTGTCCTAACTTTTCACACGTTTTCATGCATTATATATAGGGTCGGGTAATATATCCGAAAAAGTCAATAACGCGTGACGAATAACGATTTTTTCAACATACACAAACGAAGGAAGACGAAAGTCGATATATTTCGCTATTTTTATTCTAATTATAACGAATAATAACATAAATTTTCGATCGATAGATTTATAGATTTTGAATGAGTGAAATTTGGACAGAGCAAAAAAAAATTCAATAATTTCGAAGGTAAATGTCTGGTCAATGTTGTTTACAAATTCAATTAATTATTCTCAACTATTTGGCTGACTGAGACAGATTTCCGAGTAAAATGTACAACAAGAGTTACAAAGGACGTTGATCGGAATGTTCTTGTATTTTGGAACGAAAAAGTGCTAGATGTTGCCCAAAAATGTAAGGAGTATATTTTCTTTCTTTCTTCGAGCATTCGAAAGATTTTCTTTCGCCTGAACGGTCGCTGGGACACAAAGAAAAAAAAGAGACTCGAATTTATTGCTAATTTTATTACTCCATTTTTATTTCCAAAATTTCGAGTCAAAGCAATTTCGCACTTTAAAAATAACGAGTCAAACCGTCGGTGTGAAAAGCAGTAATAGAAATAATAATAAAAATTTATAAAAGGCACTCCCAATTTTCTAATGATGAGCACGACGTTTATGCTGCTTTGATGATTCATCAATTTTCCAAGAATTCCCGTTGTATCGTTACGAGGATAACATTATTTTCATTAGCGCCGACTCCCCGAGTCGAGGAGTCGCGAATCTAACACCGAGCTTTCTCTACTCGCTATTTAAATTGGGACCAAACGAGTCTCGTAATTTGATAATAGGCACGAGAGAGTAAACTAAGAATAATCGTTTCGACAGATTCATCACCCGATTTTTGTGTTAACTTTTAAACCGTGTCCGATTATGTATAAACATAAATATTTTGGTGGTAAAAAGCGTTCTTCACGGTTTATGGACATTTATCACTGACAGTGACAGTTGTAAATCGTCGTTTGTTTATAAATACTCGATTCCCGGCTCGTACAAACACGAGATACACAGAGATGTCCAAAATTTGTAACGACCGTTACTCGTTACGCGTTATATTTGTATCAAGTAACGCAAAAATAGTTGAATTGACCATATTTTCGTTCAAAAAATGAATTTTGTTCGTTCAACGAATTTATTGTCTCAGTGCACTTTTTGCGTTACTCGATACAAATGTAACATTTAACGAAGTTTTTTGCGTTACTCGATACAAATGTATCGCGTATTTTTGAGTAGCGCGATACATTTCTATCGGGGTTCGGACATCTCTGGATATAAATACACAACCACTTTGTATAACTTCGAGCTCGTTTATGTGCACATATGTAGATCAATTGTTTGAGAATATACACAGAATGTAGAACAATATATTAATGCACGTGTGCAACAGGCAAATGTAGATAGAACCGTATGAAAACACAAGACGTACCTACGACCGTTTAAAAATGTATCATCCAGATTGTCAAGCTCAAAAATAACTTTAGGTAAGGTCTATTAAAGCGCTCGTATCTGTGCAGATCTTCAAAGGAATATAACTGATAACGGGACTCGATTCACGTTCAAAACAGGAAAACCCGTCACATCGCGAGTGGAAAGAAAGAAAAAAAATGAATTAAACTCCAATCGCTCGTACGCGATGTCGTGAAAACTGGTTTCCGGTCACAGGGTGAATGAAAACTCAAGTTTTTCTATCGGGAGCCGCGATCTCTATGGCTTCGAAATACACCGCATTATACGTGAGAAACGTCACTTTTACAACAGCGTAATGTATAACCTGCTCAACTGTGTATTTACGAAGCGTTTTTTTGTATTCGAGTCGAGAGAAATCGAGGATTTTTCGGTGGTTTCATTGCGAAATCTCTTCGAGACGCCTTAGGGGATTTTGATTTGTTCACTCGAGCTCTCTTTGATCGTGACCAATTGCGTATTTATACGATAGAGAAGCTTGTTCATTATTCAAGAACGTTTTGTTGACATGTATAGTGTTAATTTTCAATTTTTGACATTGTCTCACGAGATTATAGATTTTGTTGAATCACTCGTTGTTAAATTTAATATTACCGTTAAACCACGACGTTACTGTGATCGGAGTACTACATATGAAACACGCGAAGTACACGCATGTAGGAGAATAAAAAAAAGTAAACTGCGAAATTGTGTTAGTTGAAGGCACTCACCTTTAGGATTCCGTCGCGATGCAGCCTTTAAAATGTGTTCCTTCTCCCGATGGCAAGACAGTTTTTTTGTTTAAAAAAAAAGCTTGAAAACTTGGAAAAATTATCCGAGATGCACGAAATTTTGATTGTGGCAAAAAGAAGCACAACGGCACACCGTAACACTGGGGTTTTACGTTTATTTTTTATATTTGAAAAATAACTTATCGTGACGAGCGGGGCAGGGCACTTTGCACTAAAGGCATAAACACCACTCGCGCGTTCCAATTCTACCGGAGAGCGCTACGAACACACAAAACAGGTTCGCCGGAGAATCGCGGCACGACGCTTACAAACACGAACATACGAACGCGACACACACGCGCGCGCGCAATACACTGTAATCATCAACGTACCAACGCCATGTCAAAATAGTCCCATCTCACGATAATATTATCATTTAGTCCTTTAAAACCCATTTGCTATCGTTTTTGGTCTGTCAAACGAGTACTAATTTTATCAACAAACCCAGCACGTTATGACTAATTATTAAGGATTTTGTAAATGAAACTATGACTTTCGAACGCTGTGGCGATGGCGGTTCTACTTTTAGTGTTACTACGCGTGTGTCAAAATGGTGGTGGCGCGCACAACACCCGTGGAAAATTGAGGTTTCTCTTATGACGCAATCGAGTGAGAACGCCCCGCTGGGAAATGAATTTTTTAATACAGATGGCTCTACTTTACTGTTCGAGGAGGATAATTTTGAAAAATAGGTATAACGTGCCGGCTGTAAGCTTTCTGCGTTTTCAAGTTTGTTTTCCAGAACCAAGAGAAATACGAAAAAAAAACGTTATTTCGCGGGTTCTAATGGACAAACAAACCTTCGACACATGATCTTTATCAACTAAACTTTTATCGCTCGTCGATAAGGTAGAAATTTTTTCGACAATTTTTGTTGGGTATGGTCCGAACTACGAAAATAGTTTCAAAAAGACTAATTAAATATCAAAGGATCATTCCATTCATATAATTTATGTGTTGAACGTTGCATGCATCTATTGTGAAGAATTTACACCCATTCAACGAGTGTAGTCACTGCTTATCACCCTTACAATTCGCCATCAAAGTTAGCACCAAAAAATTCAACTTTCATGCTACACAGCAAGGGTCTAACCAACGCAGAATCGTTTGTCGGTAGAGAAAATATTAATTGAACCTTTTTTCGAGTTATATTAGATACATTCAAAAAGCTTTTCGTTTAAATCTTTCGATTGTGAAATTCCAAGACGGATTTTTTTTTACCATCGATCGATACTCGAAATGTTGTATGAAAATGAAATACAATGTGCGGTTATTCCCCCATTAATATATATATTTTTTATTGTTTCATTGAAACCAACTTTTGTTGCTTTAGAAAAAAACAAAACAGTTTTTTGGTCGTTAACTTCTAATCGATTTACGTTTCTATTTCGTTCACAATTCATTTAATTGCAAATGGCGTTCCAAGCGTCCGCAATGACATTGACTCAGACATAGTCTAATCCCAAAAAATTCATTGGCTCCCGGTCGCGATTTAAAAAAAAAAATTGCATAATGTACACAAACAGCAAGTGAGCTGTTATTGTAAATAACTTCCAAGTTCATTAAAATGCAATGGCTTCGCGCAAGTTCGTTTATTTCAAGTGTCATTTTCATAGGTGAAGTTCATCAGTTGAGAACTTCGAGAATACTATACGAATAAGTCACGTGGGCTGATTCGCACTCGCAAATTAATCAAACATTTTTTTTGTGCGTGTTCGAGAGACGGTGGCCCGAAACGTGTCAACTGTCAACGTTGCATAATGACGTGGAACGATCGGAAGAAACGACGTTATCGCTGGCTTCTGATAACGTCAGTGTCTTCTCGTTCTCTGACAGGAGAGGTTAGATTAATTTTCGCGCAACTTGATTTTTTTCCCTCCAATTATCGAAAAATTTCATGATAAACAAACGAAATCCATGAACACGATCGTTCGCCTCATTTTTTTTTTTGTATTCGAATGAATGATTTTGAGATTTTATTCCAAATTATTTCACTTTGTTTTTACTTTTCGCACAAATTCTGAATGCTCGTAATTTCGTGCATGGGTGGCAGTTTTTCCTCGATTTTTTCGCATTTTTATTCGGCTGTTTGATAGTTCTAAGAATGTTTGATTTTTTTTTGCACAATCCATTACATAATTAATCGCACTTGAGCAACATTTGTCATCATCCCTCGCAATTTTTCTTCCATCATTTTTTTTAAATATTATTTTTTCTCTAATTTGTCACACACTGTCGCATTTTTTTCACTCTCAAGTCTTCTTCTTCCTTTATCGCTTTTTTCTCAAGTAATTCTTCAATAATAGCTCCATAACAAACTCTAATTCTTCTGCATAGAAATTGGCTCTTAGGGTAAATCTTAAACACTGAAGAGTGAAAGATAACGAAAGGAATATTGAAAGTAAACAACGCACAAAAAAATATAAACACACACAAATATTGCTAAGAGATGGCAAATAATCCGTGGAATGTACTGGTGACGGGGGGTGCTGGTTACATTGGCTCTCACACGGTATTGGAACTTATCGGAGAAGGCTTTCAGGTGGTGGTCATTGATAATCTTGGCAATGCTTATAAAGGTGAGATAAACTTTGTACAAGCTAGATTAAATTCTTACTGAAATAATCATTGTATATATTTTCCGAATTATTTAACAATATTTCTATCAATTGCACTCGGTCGTTGATAAATTTCATAGAAAAATAAAAAATATTGGAATGACATTGTGCAGATCCTTCTGAGCATAAATTACAAATTGCCTAACTTTAGAACCAGCTCAAATTTCATTTCTCAAACAAAATAAATACACGTAAAAAACTTGAGAAAATTATTATTTAATCATTCTCAATCCATAACTGCTGGACAATCGACAAAATCTTATCTCAGAAGTTTATCAGCAATAAATTCCAGCATTGGAAATTAAATATTGATGAGAAATTCTCCTTGAGACACTGTTACATGATTTTAAAGACATTTTTCTCAGGCTTGCCGCACAGCAGGCTCACTGCCAAGAAGGTTGATTGCTATTGATTTTGAATGGAACAAGTTTGATCTGTAATAATTTACAATTAAAACAAAAGTTTTTCGTTGTTATACCGAGTGGATAAAATTATTTATCAATAGGAGCCGAAAGCGATAAACCAGAATCCTTGAAGAGAGTAGAAAAACTCACCAACAAAACAGTAGCATTCGAAGAATGTGACATAACGGACAAAAATTCAATTGCCAAAGTATTTCAAAAGGTAAACTTATTTTGTTATTTTCTGAAGTTTGTTTAAACTTCTGCATTGCATATTTTTTCATGAATGCTGAAAAATCGAATACAATGAGTTAATGAATGGCTCATAAAGAAAATATTTTATTGCAGTACAAATTCCAATGCGTCATACACTTTGCTGCACTCAAGGCTGTCGGCGAATCATGCGAAAAACCACTCGAATATTACAAAACGAATGTCGGTGGTACTTTGAATTTATTGGAGGCAATGAGAGACAACAATGTGAAAAATTTCATATATTCGAGCAGCGCAACAGTCTACGGTGATCCTCAAAAATTGCCCATCACCGAAGACATGCCAACAGGAAATTGCACAAATCCTTATGGAAAAACTAAATACATGGTCGAAGAAATACTCAAAGATCTTTGTAGTTCGGATAAGGTCAGAAATATGGATTTTTTTCAAGTTCATTGAAAACTAGAAAAATCCTTTTGTCAAAACTTTCGAGGAAAAGAGAATTCCTATGTGAAAAATTGCAAATCAAATTGTTTCTCATCTTCAGACCTGGTCCGTAATTTCTCTGAGATATTTCAATCCAGTTGGGGCTCATTTGTCAGGTGAATTGGGTGAAGATCCAAGTGGCATTCCCAACAATTTGATGCCTTTCATAGCCCAGGTTGCTGTTGGAAAGAGAGAATTGTTGCAGGTCTATGGAAACGATTACGACACTCCCGATGGAACTGGTAAATTTTTTTGTTTACACAAATTCGTGAATTTCGTTTATACGATGTTTGAGGTGTGGGAGGTAGCGACTTTATTGATATTTATAAAATCGTTCAAATGGTTTGCGAATTTTAAAAGTTTAACAAACAAAATTTCTGCTTTTTTATCTTTAGAAACATGGAAGATTATATTAAAAAATGTTTCAATTAATCAAATGCAGAATTTATAAAATACTGACTTTTTTTATATTCGGAATAAGTTTCTGGATGAAAATTTGTGTGCGGAACATAATTAAATGAATTTTTCTTGCACAGGCGTCCGAGATTACATTCACATAACAGATCTCGCTCTCGGTCACGTGAAAGCCATAGTTTATCAAAAATCGCGAGGTGCGAATGGCTTCAATCCAATAAATTTGGGAACAGGAAAAGGAAACTCGGTACTGGAAGTTATTCACGCGTTCGAGAAAGCCTCGGGAAAAGTGATTCCATTTAAAATTGTGGCTCGTCGTCCAGGGGATATTTCTGCCAGCTACGCGGATGCTAGTCTGGCGAAAAAGGAACTTGACTGGTCAGCTACGAAAAGCATGGACGATATGTGTAAGACTCGAAAATTTCGTTTTTTTTTTTCCTTCAATTCTTACAAGACCATGGACCAAAGTTTTATTTCAATCCACAGGTGCCGATACTTGGAACTGGCAACAAAAGAATCCAAATGGTTTCAAACCAAAAGTAAATTAAAAATAAAGTATCATTCGTTTTCGCTACCAAAGGATAGACCAAAGTAACGAAATATTAAACATTTTAATGCCATACTTGTTTGATACAAGAATATGCAAAATATCAATAAAAACAAAGGACAACATTAATAATCAAAATGGGAAATAATGATTTTGCTATTTGCTGTGAGAGTAAATAATAATAATAATAATTATATTGTTCAAATGAAAGTATCAACCAGACATTTTTATCGGAATCATCATTAGACTAAAAGTTTTCAAAGGGATAAATAAATTCGATAACTTTCGTTTTACTAGACATTGTTGAACTTATTTTCTGCTGGAAATTTGTATCCATTGTCTTGAATCGAATCCCCGATTCTCCTAAAGAATGATTGTTTAGCTGACAGAGATTCTTAAAACGATCTTTTGAACAAAAATTTCAATCTTCTACCAGGGCGATCTATAATGTGTGCACATGTAAATATGTTCTAGTTTTTTATGTCATGTACAAGGTTAATGTGATAATAAAAACACTGTCGTTTGTGTTTCAACAACGTTTATTATTATTATTATTATTATTTATTGTTCCTGCGTATGCCCTTTGACTTTTACGAACCCATCCCGGCAATCTGACCCCAATTTCCCAGTTACTTTTCCACTTGTTCTATGAGGAAGAGTGCTACCCCCCCCCCCTCCTCTTTGCGGATGCAACCGCCTCCCTCCCCCACTGTATCGCAATTGTCAAGGGCGAAGAAAAACAGCCGAAAACTTTGCCGATACAGTCGGGCTCTGGCTCGATGAGCACGATCCGCACGATGAGAACCATCCACGGGAGGCGACCGGAGCCGAACCCCAACCGTCAGACATGTATTTTATAAATGTGGAGTCCAATTAGAGATGGGCGATAATAATCGATTTTCATATAATCGATTATTTTCATAGTAAAAATCGATTATTTTCAGCGATTGTTGGTTTCCCGATTAATCGATTTTTCGATATATTTTGGCCACGATATCGATTATGGCCGCCATCGGATGATATCGGAACTGATCGGAGAGAATATATATATTCCAGATTTGAAATTGCGATTATTCTTGTTGGTGCCGGTTAGTGAAATCAAAAAGAACAAAAGAAAAAAACAAAGAAAGAACATAACCTCAGTGAAAAGTGAGAAGTCTCAACGAAACGAACTTTACTCTCGGTGGCTATTTGTTTCCTACTAGTGACAATGGAGAAAAGTAAGATATTTTTATTTGGTATGAACTCAAATATGTAAGAATAAACCTCATGGTTGTTTTTTGCCGTTATATATTTTAATTTTTGTTTTTTTTTTATGAGATTGGAAGTTTTTTATCCAGAGTCGCGGTACCGACTCGTTGTTCAGAAAGGAAAATAAAAAATGAATGCATGTATGTAATTATTGTACCTTTTTTCTTATTCTGTTATACTTTTTAATTAATAAAATCCTCTGGTGATATGCTGTGCTTATAAATTAATTATTTTTTGTGTCACCGCATCATTAAAACTAATTCAAAAAATAACGTTCAAATTTATATTGCAGATAACGATTTATAACTTCTGGTGCCCTGCTGGATGAGCAACTGGATTTTTTTCCAAATTTTTCATGAACTTTGTTAATTATTGAAAAATCGATTAAATATATCAATTTTGGATTAAAAAATATATCTTGCGGCGTTTTTTTTAACTTTAGGTGAAAAAGTTGTGGATCAAATTCATTTTTTTGTGTATAATCAAGCCTTTTTGAAAAAATCGATTAATCGATTATTTTTCGATTTTTTTCTTGAAAAATCGATTTTCAGTTATCGATTGTTGGTATAATCGATTATTTGAAAATCGATTTTTTTTTTAATATCGCCCATCTCTAAGTCCAATCTACTCGGGATTACCGCGAAAGCACGGGAAAAAATGTCAATATTTTCAGAGGCGTTATTGGCTGGGGCTTGAACCCGGGCCCACGCCGTGCGAACCAGAGTCCTAATACACTAGACCAACCCCTTTTTGATTTTATTATTATTATTATTTGTTGGATCAGAATTGTTTTTTCATGTCAACTTGTTGTTCACTGAAGTTTAACGGAAAACGTCAGTTTAATTTTATGACATTGATTTCTCGAGGGATTCATATAGAAAATTTGACGTTTGTTGCGTGACTGATAATCCCATTGAATTGGTGGTGAATGATAAAAAATAATCGACAATCGGTGTAAGTCAGCACCAGAGAACAAACTGATACTTGGGGCTTATAAAAAAAGTGATAATTCGATGATTATAGCTTCGCTGTTATGAGAGCATCCACATATCGGTGGGAGTATTCCGTACGAACATAACCTCAAAAATACTGAACTATGTATTTGACGAACAGATGATTGTGCAAGTAGAAAGTGATTTTTTGATAGTAAAGAAAAAATAATTAAACCATGGCAGCGATACGTCACACGCTACAACGTGAAGTTTTCACTCCGAGCGACGAAAAATTGCTGAGTGTTTGTTTCGTTAGTAAAACATACAAAAGAAAGAAAACGAGTTTTCTGTGTTTGGCAACATCTACTGACAGCCCTGGATCTACACTTTTGCTTTATCAAGTCAAGAAAAACGACAAAAATGTTTATAAAAAAAAACAGTCCTGGTTGCTCACCGACATACAAACCGTCGATGGCATTAATAATGATTCCCTCGAAATGGAATTGCACATCGATAAAGTCTATAAATGGTTGGCTACCGCTGCGCAAGAGAGAAGAACTTTCATTAGTAATTTATATACGTTCTCTTGCGCTTTGCCGCAAAGACCAGAATTCAAAAATATACCCAAAGATTGGCTGGTCGACCCAACATCATTGAAGGAAAGTGACAGCATCACCTTGACTCCTGGTTCGTTAGTTTTTTTCTTAGACTTTTAGACAAAACAGACAAAACAGATGGACAATCATTGATAAAAATAAAACATTAATTTAATATGTAGTATTTTACTTAAAAAATGATAAGGAAACTCACTTGATTTAAAAGTTAAGTTGAATGGATTTGTCGTTTAAACGGAAGCAATTTTTCTGGAAAAAGACTTTCAAAAAAATTATCTTTAGTTGACAAATGAAACAAGTGCCTTTTTGGAGTTTTCGGTTTCAGCCAATGTTTATTATCCAAAATCTAAGAAAAGAATCCAAATGTAAAACAAAAAATACATTGTTTCATTTTCATTCAATTTGTGAGTTTGATGCAATTTGTAGATTTTTAACATAAAACCAAATGTAAATTGAAGAATTGACTGAATCAAATAAATTTTTGAATGCATATTTTTCAGATCTTCTGACACAAGTCATCACGTCTGATTACCAGCCAATAACTGACAAGGAGCTTGTCGATTTGACCAAATTGATGGCAAACTGTAACTATGCAATATCAAATGCTGAGCTATTCATGGAAACTCTGGCAAAAGATTTATCTGTTCTGGATGGGGTAAATTTTTCTGTTCTCCTATCATAATCATTTGTTAATGGTTCATCAGCCGTGCACAGAGTTCTTTGATATGCCTCTAAAAATAAATCATTTCGCTTCGATCAAAATTTGAATTGTTTGATTTTAGGAAAACGTTCAATCTGTACTGGCATCAGAGACCCGAGTAGTACAATTAATGAATGGAATTGAGGCTGCAATTGACGAGGCTTCGGTCGTCGAGTCTCGTCTAATTAGTATCGACGAGACTATGGGAATGTTGAGAGACGCGATGGCTCAGATTCGTCGAAAAAATCACGAAATCAAAACAGAACACAACAATGTGAAACTTTTACTCGACCAATTGGACGATTTGATTGTAAGATAACGCGAGATTCTTCCTTTTATATCAATAAACACTGTTCGAATTTACTGTTTCTTAATAAAATGTGTGGAATTTTGTTTCAGACACATTTGGATATAACGAATGATGATCAACGGATTTTAAACGATGCTGAATTGCCAGGGGGAAGAGTGGATCTCACTCTCGCAGGTGGTGCTTTGCTAAAAGCCATAGCAACCGCTATTCCGACTGGCCTGGACAAAATGGGTGCAGTGAACGAGCAACGTAGACGTCTCGATAAACTACGAGCGAAATTTTCCCTCATTGTTGCTCGCCATCTTAATAATTTATTTATTCATTTGGTAATTATCATGAAATCAACAAAAAACTGAAATTATCATTACAATGAAAAATCATCGCTGACGTTTAAATTGCATAAAAGTCACAGTTGATTTTAACGAAATTCCAATAAATAGGGAAACGATGTTGGCGACGTGTCAGCATCCACAGGAGATTTAATCTTGCCCACTCATCAAGCAGTTCATCGAGAACTCGAGCCTTACATGGAGTTAATGCAATTGTTACGTGCCCTCGACAACAAAGCTTTCCAACAATTGACTAAAGTATATACAGGAACAATGAGTAAATTGTATCAAAGGGATTTAAAACTCTTTTTCGAGGAAGCTAAAAGTCGATTGATCAATACGAGACCCCATGGTAAGAAGTTCAATATATTTATTTGTAATTCACTCTATTCTAGTCGATTGTATTAAAAATAATTCACTTAAAACTCAACAATCATTAAACGAAGACATTCGGACAAATGTGAACCGCCGAAAATCACTATAAAGTTAACAAACAGTTAAAGTGTCAAAACAATTTGGAAAATTGACATGACCAATTGGATTATTGAATACGCCAGTCTCATAAATTGCGTTTTATCAACAGTTCTTGATTTTAAATAATAATGTCTGTTTATTGCACAGCAAATTCTTCGAAATCGAGTAGCCAGAAAGGAGAGGATTTGATTGCACCAGCACCGTTGTGTTTACTGAGTGGTGAAACTTGGGCACCTCAGGGCGAAGGAGCTTTACTCGATTCGCTGCTCGATCGAGCTCTTTCGCAGCTTCAACCGGTATGTCTAGCGGAGCAAGCTTTTTGTGTGGCTTTTCTGCAACTGGATGTCGTTTTGACACCCTCAAAGGTTAGTAACTTGAGCAGGACTCAAATTTACGTATTATTGCATAAAATTCAAGTTCTAGTGATTAAAAATAATTAAAAAATGGTCATAATGTCATTACATTTTGAACAGAGCACGGAAAACGACGAATCCGAAAATACTAGCAACGGAGCCACGAGTCCTGGCTCAGCGACGTCGACAGCCAGTAAAAAATTGGAGAGACAAATCAATGAAGAAGTTCGAGCAACGATGGCGGCGATCTTTCCATCTCTCGAACCTGAATTAAATAATTTTATACTGTTCCTCGATAAGATTGACAGTTTGTAAGTTTATGATTTTTTATTCTTCGTTTCATTGATGGGAGAAGTGAATTAAAAGTTTGCATTTACTCAAAATTCCAGCTGGTGCATGTACGTTCTTGTGCGTTTGTCCCAGCACGTGATGTCCGCTCAAGACACAGGATCTTTTCTCTCGATGACTTTCGCCTCGGCTCTCGTTCAAGTCAAACGAGCCTTTGATAAATTCATGCAAGCACAATTGCAGTCAATATTACGTGACACCAAAGTCAACAGACGACACAAATGTGGAATTCTTCCGTACGTCGAAAATTTCGGACCGTTCGCACGCATAGCTGAGAAAATATTCAAGAATTCTGACAGAAAAGTTGATTTAGAAAAATGGTACACGAAATTAGTCGACGCCATGTTCGAAGCCATAATTATTCACAGTGGAGAACATCACAAAACTCCGCAAGAAGTTATCAAAATGGGTTTGTTATTTTTAATCACTTTTTCAAACATAATTATCGCTATTTTCTAGTGATGAAGAAAAAGCTGTTTTTGGATGGATTTTGATGTTGAAAACTTTCATTGCAGAAAATTATCACCATCTCTATGATCTTCTCTCACAATTGAAGATTTCAGTTCTCGATCACGAACGAAAAGAGGCGAAGCAAAAATATCATGATGCTTTGAAAGCCTACGTTATTCAGTACTTTGGTCGACCGCTCGAAAAATTAAATGTAGGTTGAAATTATCTAGTAATTTGAATAAACGAATCTTATGAATCAATACATTTCTGGATTTTTAATGCAAATATCAAATTTTTGTTCCAGCTCTTCTTTGAAGGTGTTCAAGCAAAAGTCGGTGCAGGAGTCAAAGAATCTGAAATAAGTTATCAAATGGCTTTCAGTAAGCAAGAACTACGAAGAGTGGTAAAAGAATATCCTGCACGAGAAGTGAAAAAGGGTTTGGAACATTTGTATCGAAAAGTAGAGAAACATCTTTGCGAAGAAGAGAATCTGTTGCAGGTGAGAATTTCTAAAAACTCCAGTAAATCATTTTTCGCATTAAAATTCGTCAGTTTTGATAAATTCAGTGAATAAAATTCGCGTTAATTTTAGGTCGTCTGGAGAGAGATGCAGGGAGAGTTTATAGCGCAGTACGTGAATATCCAAGAATTGATACAACGTTGTTACCCTGACAGTAACGTCACGTTAGAATTTACGATACAAAATATTTTGGAATTCTTTTCCGAAATCGCGAGATCTCATTGAGATGAACAAATGAATAATCATCACGTGCTCGGAGCACGACAGTATTGTAAATTACGGAACTGTATAAAACGTTTCAAGTTGATAATAAAATTGTCTCGTAGTTTTAAGGTAGACCTAATAAATCAAATTTTCAAACTAAGTCCGAGTTTTTTATCTTACAACGGATCTTTTGGCAGAGTCAATTCGTAAATAACGTTTTCAACGGTTCATCATTCTCTATTCGGTTTTAATGACAACGAGAAATATTCCACGTTACAATTAATTATAGATGTTTGCTTATCCACTTCGTGACACTAATTTATACATTTTTCAAATTATATTGACATCCTTCATTTTTGCTCGTCCTTTGGTACAGGGGGAGCCCAGTTGAAGAAGATTACTCCACTCTGGCTGATCTATAAACATAAAAATAATAATATTTTAATCTCGGGACAATATTTCGTGATCCATAGAAATAATGGCTAATATTTCAACATTGGGGTTATTTATTTGCATTATCATACGACGACTTTCAATTTCGTTAAAGAAAAAAAAATTCAGCAACTCCAAAAGTAAAATTTACAATATGAATCCCGTGATTTTCAATTTTTCCACCATTTCTATCATTTTTTACAAAGAATGCAAAATACATGGGGGCAGAACAATTAATACAGATAAATGATTATTATTATTGATGAAATTATTATTATGAATCATTGATAAAAAGTTGGAAGGAAATCAATATTTTCGAATCAATCTCTTCAAAATTGAGTAGGAGATTGAATTTTCTTTCTGTAACGACTCTCAATGCAAAATAGTTGAAAAATTATTCTTGCAAAGGGAAAAATCAAATTACTTCAAATTTTGAACGCCTCGATAGTAAGAAATTTCCTTTTAACAATACTTACGAAAAGGATAGTGCCGATTGTGTATAGCACGCCGAAAGCGAGTTGCATATTGTACAATTTCTGTTTGGAATCATATTGCTGTTTCCAGGATCCTTGAGGAATTGGCAATTCGTCCATTGTTGCTGGCTTCCAATTTTCTATTTCCTTATGGTACTTGCGGGCTCCTGTAATAACCACAATTTCAAACATTGAGTTTTATTTTATCTGCTAGAAACAAGTTTTCTTTCAAAATCTCATCATTTTCAGTGGATCACTATTTTATTGCATAACGTTCACGATCAATTACATTTCAGTCATATAAATTTAAAAAATACTCATCACCGATAAAAGGTGTGCTCAATGATTTAATAAAAGAATAAGTTTATTTTCGACATTAAAAGTTTCAAAAATTCGTTTTCAACAAGGAATTTTGCTACATTTACAAGAGTTCAGATGAATATTTGACAAGAAAATTCATTCTTTATATGGCGATGTATATATGTTTGACAATTTTGGAGCGATCAATATTTTTTTGAGGTTATGTGACCGTTTGATCGTTTTTGGAGGTGTGAGAATGGATTGATTAACAGTTGACACAATGTGGATCGGAATGATTTTTTCTTTCATTGATATTCTTTCGAGGTAGTTCGACTCCTTATTCTTTTTCAAGGTGCAATAATTTTCGAGTCGAACAAACGGACATAGAGGTATCGGAATAAAATAGGTTGTTCGAAGGAGGAAGACGAAAGATGTTCTTCGCAGGGGGACCTTTCGCGTTACATAATTTTGCGATGTATGTTCAATACAATAAATGACAATAAAGGTAAATTGAGAAAATTCGTCGGTGCACAAAATACGAGAATTTTCAAAGGATTATGTAAGCGATTACGCCATTTGAATACAATAGCACAAAATATGATTGACAACTTACCTCGCTGACTAATATTCCGGAGCACCGGCCTCAACAATTGACGGAACATTGTTAAATTCGTTACGATTATTCCGGCACTTGTCGCAAACGAAGATCAATCCGAACTCTTCTGAAAAATTCGCCTGAAAAGAACAGACGGAATTTTCACAAACCAGCTAAAGATCGTAGAGGTCTAGGCCTACGAAAAAAAACGAACCAGCGGTTTTTAACTCTTATGCTGGGTCACTTACAATCGCGCCACAGCGACAAATGCGACAACCAGTTTGTGTTTTCGCGCGAAATATGATTAAGCATGAAATTCGAAGTATTTTATAAATACGTATTTTTGTTTGTTTTTACATGTTGTTTCGAAGTGACATCGCAGAAATACATTTAAAAAAACTTAATAAAAACTAGTTTACAACTTTCGATCAGTTTTTTCAATAATTCATTCAACAACTATTGAATTTAAAAGATCGCTATTTCCCCATATAGTGCGTGAATAATGAAAAGCTGTGATTCCATGTTTTATAGTCACGCAATATTTTTGCAGATGGTGAAGAACATAATCACTGATAATTATTTTTATTCGTGTACGTTTTCCAGGAATGATGACTTGTCAAAATGGAATTTCCTCGAAGAATTCTGATCCGGAGGAAAAATATAATAATAATGCGAAATAATAAAATGGAGTATGGCGGAAGCTCCGCTTATCAAAGGTAGGTCAACGAACTTGAAGTCTAATTGAACAAACGACTGATATTCGTCGAAAAGCAAAAAGAAAAAAATTTCGCTCAACTTGCATTATTCATATAAAGACAGAATAAATTTAAAAAACAAAACTTTCAAGTCTGTCAGCGGAGTTTTTAAAGATTAAGTGTTTCTGCTTCACAAAATTATGACGGGGAGGTTTGAGATCGATTTCTAAGTGGTTTTTTTTTCGCTAGTTGGGTGGAGCTTATCTCTTTCCGTTTTAATGACGAAAAGAGAAGCAAATGAGCGCGCGTAACACTTTTGGAAAATATGTAATTACAGGCTGTCTCAGATTAAGTTTT
This sequence comes from Campoletis sonorensis, assembly GCA_013761285.1. Classification (NCBI taxonomy): domain Eukaryota; kingdom Metazoa; phylum Arthropoda; class Insecta; order Hymenoptera; family Ichneumonidae; genus Campoletis; species Campoletis sonorensis. Next base: position 895,200 of record JACEOJ010000196.1, read on the forward strand.
CAACATCGTAAGCTTTCAGTTCTAGTCCGGATTTCGAGTCAAAAAGGTTCACAACATTTTGTCCTCAGACTCCCTCTTGACGAGCTGTTAATTGTCAAATTTGACAAGTCTCTACTGTATTATCGCGCTTACGGTCGAAACGGCTGGATGTAGAGAAAAAGTGAACAGGACGAATTTTGTGGCGAGCAAGATTTCCTACAAAAAAGTCTGTACCAATATTTCTCTATCTTTAGTAGTTTGGTCTAGAGAACAGTTCGAAAACGAAACTGGTATTTGAGACTAGCACGTAAAGTTGTTATGGTATTTTTGTATGGCTCCTCAGGCCTAAAGTACCGAAGATAGAAAAATGTCGTCTGGAACTTTTTTGTAGGAAATTCAATGCTCTACAAGATTGGTCCTCTATATTTTTCACGTATCTCCAACCGTTTTGTCAGTATGAGCGATGAAAGAATGACAGTGTTTTAACTTCGATCATTAATATAATTAATCGGGAGGAAGTTTCGTCCATAAACGGTGCTGAACTCTTTGATGTGGAATTCCAGTATTGATGACTCAATCTGGGAAAGCCTGTATCCGCACATCTATATATGTATACGATCGGGAGAAGAGGGATATTTTGTGTGGGTCAGAGGACGGTGGGTGACCCTTTCTTGCCCCTATCGATCGACGCCTGTGCAGTGTAGACTTTTAGCAAACAGCAGGAGCAGAACCATCACAGACCCATCGGAAACAATCGCCATTCATACTAAAACTCCGAAACTCTCTGTTTCCGCGTTGACACGAATAATTTAAAAAACTTGTTCATCGCTGTGTTAATTCTTCGTTCACCTCTGTCTTTCAACGACAACGTTAATTTGTGTTTTTGAAAGCTTGATCATCCGTTGAACGACGTTAACCGATCGCGTACACGTGAAAGAATTTTCCGCTCCGTAATGTTGTTTGTATCATCGACTACCGGTGCGATTCCAAGATGTATTTGATTCGTCCTAGTTCTGTGTTTCGATAAACGTCGTAGTGCGTTTTTTTTTCTTCTTATTCCACTGTAATTCACGAAATTTTTATAATTAATAACATTTCGCGTTTATTTTAATTATGAAAAACTTTATTCCAATTTCAAACTCTAATTTTAAGGACTAATAATTGTGTTTGTTTGCTGTATATTTTACAAAATATTTTACAATCTATTTTAATAAATATTAACATTTTGGAACACTCTGCATTTATTTTTAAAACGATATTTATAATTGACGAATCATTTTTAAGTGCAGATTGACGTGGGACAAAAAATATATTAAAAACATTAAATGTGTCAAGTGGAAATAGAGAAAAAATTGTGATTTTTTAAACGCGTATGAATCAATTAAAAAATGTGTCGAATTACGATGATGAATAATAAATAAAAATTAAAGAGAGTGTTGAAAAATCGAATAAACGGTAAGAATATTATATTATTTTCATTTTCCACATTTCTGGTCGTTGAACTTTACCATCATATGAAAATGTGTAGAGTCAATAAAAAAAGTGCTCGACCTTAGAGAAGAGTCCATTAAACTACCAAGATGTTCTGACATTCATAAAAGGACGAAATTAAGCTGGCCCACTTGTATTTATGCCCAAAGTTCTTCATGTTTTACTTTCAAAATGAAAGAATTTTGCTGTTGTTTCGGTATTGAGCAAAATAGTATTAATTATTTATATTTATGCCCAGAATGCTTTATGTTTTGCTTTCAACACAACAATAAATGAATAGTTCAATGTTTGTTTTTTTTTGTTTGTTTGGCGTTGAGGCAAAATAGCGTTAATTTTTTCTTTGTATTACCGTAATTATTGATAATAAAGTTAAAAAATTTGTTTTGGATTAATTTTTGTTTCCTACTTCATTGCACAAGAATGAAAATGAATAGAAAAAATTATTATCAACTTTAGTGTACCGAGTTCCATTTATTAATATCGAAGAAAAATAAACCATTGGTCGATATATTTTATTTAAGGATATAAATGCGATGTAATTTAAGGTAAACTAAAATAACATCTCATTTATGTTTCAGGAAGTAGTGCGTCATTTCGATTGAGTGATATTGATCAAAGGGGACAGTAGTTTTTACCGCGAAGGTCGAACTAGAGACCAAGTGCACACATACGTCAGTCAATCAAAGTCAACGATCAGCACTTGTAGCAAAAAGGAGCGATAAATATTTGTAAAACAACAACAAAGATAGGAATAGCACGTCCTTAGAATTGTAAACATAATAGCGAAATGCCATTTTGCTACAAAAATAACATAAAAAAGGAGGAGCAATTAAATTCGAGTTGGGAAGTTATTAAAAAACCTGATAAAATCAAGAAATCATCGTTTGATTGAATATTTTCCATCAAACTCTATTTCATCGTGTTATTCGTATTTTTGAGAAGTTTTAAATCATCGAAGAACGGTATGGAGGTTGAAACAATGTCAGAAACCGAGGCAAAGCCAGCTTCACCGGCTCCACAAAGTGGAAATACCTTAATCTCCATTCAGCCCCCTGTCCTACAAGTTGCATGTCGAATGTTACGCTCACCCAGTCACGAGAGTGTAACTACCGATCTTTCGCTGTTCAGCGTATCCTCCATTGCCAGTGACGCCGCTAAATGCGGCAACAGACTCGTTGCATTTAAATCATACGGCGATGGACAACTCTCCGGTCGTGGTCCTTCGCCGAATCCTGATTCACGAGAGATGCAAACTAACAGGTGACATTCATTACTTTTTCCACGCTCAGCAAAAATATCTGCAGCCTGAAATTTGTTTGTTTTTTACACTCTTTTCAAATTCAAGGGCTAAATAACATAGAAATTTGTTAATTTGCCTTTAGGCGCTTTGTCATCTTTCTCAATTAACAAAAAATCGATAACCACTATTATCGTTAATTTTTCAGACCACCGGATATCCCTGAGATATTGTGGTTCGAGGAAGAAACGGAGTTAATTCGAAGCTGCGGTGCACTGTCCTCTGCTCTCGGCCTGCAAAAGAGTTTTAGCACGAGCGACGTTTCCCATTTGCCAACTCCGGAGACAGTTTCAGCTAATGTTTTACGATCCGCTGTGTCCGCATTGGCGATAGATTCCGCTCAACGAAACGGCCTTCTTCTTGAACAAGCGAGACTCGATCATGCCTCGAGGTCATGCAGTACTTGGGTCGCTGTTGGTGACCCTACGAGTACTTCGCAGCTTCCCAGCCCCCATGGAGGAACCACTCAACAACCACCCACCACTCCTCATCCTCAACCAATTCCTTTCACTGCTGCCGATCTTGTCAGATCGGTCAACAAAAAAGTTCGGCAAAATTACATCCGACGAAGGTCTGTAAAGCAAAGTTTTAATAAACTTATTAGAATTTATCGACTTTTCTAAACAAACGTGAATTTAGTTTCAGAATCCTTCTAATTCAAGATTCTTTTTTTCTCAAAAATTGTAAAAACGAATTTTAAAAACTGCATTGCGAATTTTTGAGGTCACGGATCAGAAAGCTTGGCAATAAAAAGAGTTTTTTTAAATTTCATAACATAAAGTTTGATTTTTTCGCATAATTATTATTGGAAATCATTATTCACATTTGAAGACACGTTGAAAATTTACAGATTTTATTTGAACCTCTAAGCACCGAAATGTTGATCCAACAAAATTTCTAGCTACGAATGTTTGTTAAAAAGATTGTCAAATATTGTGACTAAAATATTTGGTAATTATAATAGATTCATTATTCTACATATTCTGTTAAACAGACTTTTAACGACGTACCGAGCTCTAGAACGATTATCCCAGAGCGAGTTCAACTTGGACAGACTGGAAGCTGCAGCATCAGCGGCTCAGACGACGCCAGGTGCGACCTTAGTTGTGCCAGGAGTGCCAAGCGTGCTTGGGACCGCTCTGGTCGGACGAGAGAATCCGAATCATCTTTTAACCCGGAGAGACGTCGAGAGGGAGCGAGGCAAACAGTTGTCAAAATACGAAAGAAACATGATGATTTTTAACTGGTTGCACACCCTCGACGACGCCGAAGTCGAGGACAGCATTCAATAAGGAAATTTCCTTGAGAAAATGATGAATTTAAACAAAAATGGCCATTGAATGTAAAAAGATATTGAAAAATGGGCAAATTCCCGAAGGATTGCAAAGTAACGCTAAAAGACAAAAAATAACACGAAGTCAAAATATATTTGATGCGACGTTTATTTCCATTCGGAAATATGGAAAATAATCCATTGGTTTACTGGAGTCAAAAATAGGAAATTTCCTAGTTTGGATTATTCTTGAAAAAGAAAAAAAGTGCAACCAACATTTAATGCCTACTTCGTGTCATCCCCATAAACAACAGTCAATTTTGGATGCTGCGTGTATCTTGATACGAATTGACGAACGTTTGATTTTTGCCTTCTAGGAAGATCTCGTATCTGAACAAGCGTCCGCTTTAACCAGAGATATGTACAGATGTTAAATTTCCGATGATATTCGAAGTACGCGATCGTAAATGGAAGAATAAATCTCGACCGATTCAGTATTCTGAAAACAAAAAGGCATTGGGTACAAAATGAAATACCAATCGAAAATTTCATTCTATAGATAAAAAAACCGAGAATAAAAAATAGATGCTTCGCTCATACCCACAGCCTAAATCGTCGAACAACTTTGCAACGATTTTTAAGAGAGAAAAATATGAGTACATTAGCTGAATGTATTTAAATGTGATTTAAAAATATCGCACAGTTCAATTGCGAACCTTCAAATCTTTGTTTTTGATGGGATTGTTCTACGCGCAATTATTGGGAATATTCGAGCATGAATGTTCACAAGCAAAGAGTTGTTTAACTGAAGTTCATGTAAGAAAAGAACAGGCAGAAATTAATTGAATTAAGATTTGTGGTAAAATCGCCCAGATTCAAAAAAAATCACAGGGAAGTTAACGTTTTGGATAAAATTGTATCTAAATCTACTTTTGAGTGTTCGTTCTAGTGTGCATTTAACGCAAATTCTAACATCGTTGAAGTTTGTATTATTGGACCGCAGCTAAATTTTCTACTTACGGCTGAAGTTTTACGCCGATTTGAAATATTAAATATGCAGGTTTTAAAATTTTACAAATATTAAAATTGACTAATGACTAGAAGAATTTTTGTTGCGTTCCAACAATGCAGATATCAATAATATTTATTCCGAGGAGTCTTTTCAAAAACCTCAAAATTCTGATATTTCCTCGTAACACTCTTCAGCTGTGTTATTTTTATGAATTATGAATTATCCTATGTTTCTTGTTGTTTTCAAAGAGGGAACCTAAATTAGAATACCAAAGAGTACAATTTTAGATTTTTTTTTCTCCCCACCCATTGAAACAAATCTTTCTGGAAGTACAGTGTCTTGTATTCATTCAGATATAAAGAAAGAAAAAATTCTAGCGTCACGCAGAAGAAAATCATGTCGGAATTAAGAAATTCCTTATCAGTAAAGAAAAATGCAAACATCATCGAACGATACTGATGAAAAACTGCAGCACCGAAGCGTTTGGAAGATTTTTGAATATTTTGTATAACAATCAATGTTTCGAAATCAAGGATTGTTTTAGCAATGTTCAAATATGCAATGCGCCGGTCGAAAAGTTTTGGAAAGATGGGTGGAAGATAGAAAAAAGATTACAAAATGATTTTTCTCAATTTCTAATTCAGGTTCATCCCTTTTTTAGAAAGAAAGTTTTGTTAATGATTCCGAAGATATTTAAAAATTTATGAAGCACAAGAAAAAACTGTTTATCCAGATTCATATTGAAAATATCAGGGCTCAAAATATAAACATACATTTCGTCCGTTTGTACAAGATCATGGATGCACATCGGTCCCGTCCATAATAACTGCGAGTCGAGTCATATCTATCACCGTTGAGCATACCCAGATTTTTAAATTTGTGAGAAACATTCTTGCGCCACTGAAAGAATAAATAATGCTGATAAAAGTAAAACGAAATATGAGATAATTCGTACAAACTGGAGTCCAGTGTTTGAAAGGGTCATTCGATCGTACAACATGCAGCGTGCTTTTCATGACAAAATTATTTTCACGATGTTAACAGATCACGATGTATGGATGAATTGTCGTTATATTAGGATAAGATTTTAGTATATTTAATAAGTTTATTATACAAAGCGTGTAAAGAGCTGAAAATGTCGGCATACGTGTTCCTATCACAGCCTTAAATGTATAATTATATGCTATAAACAATGATCGAGATAATTTAATGGTGTTAAAGTTCTTCACATTTCCAATATACTTAACTCATTATTCCATCGATTGTTGCAACATATGTTTTTTTAAACTAAGACACCCAAAGTATTACAAGAATAACGAATATTGAGTCTTGACAGTTATAGTACTTATTAGCAAAAACGATAGAACTTCGAACTATTCGTTTGCAGTTACTACAATATTATTACGACGATTATTGTCCCTTTGTGCTGATGTTTTGAATAACCGCGCATTTCGTTCGTTTTTCTCTTTGCGTCCATTTGTCTAGTATCCCAGATAAAAAAGACGTGACTTTAGTTCCGCAACTCGTTGACCTTATTGAGACTAGTTCAACATGTAAACAGGATAGAGATGGGCGATATTAAAAAAAAAATCGATTTTCAAATAATCGATTATACCAACAATCGATAACTGAAAATCGATTTTTCAAGAAAAAAATCGAAAAATAATCGATTAATCGATTTTTTCAAAAAGGCTTGATTATACACAAAAAAATGAATTTGATCCACAACTTTTTCACCTAAAGTTAAAAAAAACGCCGCAAGATATATTTTTTAATCCAAAATTGATATATTTAATCGATTTTTCAATAATTAACAAAGTTCCTGAAAAATTTGGAAAAAAATCCAGTTGCTCATCCAGCAGGGCACCAGAAGTTATAAATCGTTATCTGCAATATAAATTTGAACGTTATTTTTTGATTAGTTTTAATGATGCGGTGACACAAAAAATAATTAATTTATAAGCACAGCATATCACCAGAGGATTTTATTAATTAAAAAGTATAACAGAATAAGAAAAAAGGTACAATAATTACATACATGCATTCATTTTTTATTTTCCTTTCTGAACAACGAGTCGGTACCGCGACTCTGGATAAAAAACTTCCAATCTCATAAAAAAAAAACAAAAATTAAAATATATAACGGCAAAAAACAACCATGAGGTTTATTCTTACATATTTGAGTTCATACCAAATAAAAATATCTTACTTTTCTCCATTGTCACTAGTAGGAAACAAATAGCCACCGAGAGTAAAGTTCGTTTCGTTGAGACTTCTCACTTTTCACTGAGGTTATGTTCTTTCTTTGTTTTTTTCTTTTGTTCTTTTTGATTTCACTAACCGGCACCAACAAGAATAATCGCAATTTCAAATCTGGAATATATATATTCTCTCCGATCAGTTCCGATATCATCCGATGGCGGCCATAATCGATATCGTGGCCAAAATATATCGAAAAATCGATTAATCGGGAAACCAACAATCGCTGAAAATAATCGATTTTTACTATGAAAATAATCGATTATATGAAAATCGATTATTATCGCCCATCTCTAAAACAGGATTAGCCGGTGTTGTCACCTGTCAAACAAAACAGTTCGTATCCTGCGTGGACATCGATGAACCTCTATTCGTTCTTTTTACACTACGTTTTGTTTTTGTAACACAATAATGGATCATCATCAATTGTTGATTGCACTGACAACAAATGAAAAACGTAAGAGCATTTCTATGTACTTTTAAAATTGCGTCGTTGAGGTTATACATTAATGTAAACATTTTTTGAATTATAATTCTTTATTTTATTTTTTTCATAACTTTTAGAAAAAGAACGAAGTTTTGATGAAAGTCTACAACAAATAATTTCGAAAGTTCGTGATATGTTGCCGGAAGAAAGACAGTGGGAAGTGTTAAATTTTCCAACAAATACAAGTTTCGAATGTACTCCCAGGTACAATCATACTTTCATTCTTCACATACAATTAAACATTTTTTATCTTCAATTCGAAATAACATTGGACTAATTCGACAAAACAATATTTTTCAAAAAATTTCTTTTCATTTCGAAAATGAACTTTTTGGCAATATTAATATTTGATATTGTTTTGTTTTTCAGACAACAATATCTTCACATCGTTTTACATGTACTGAAATGTATGCGAGACTCAGAACTGTCCCAAAGCGATACATTTTTGAGTGTCAATCAACAAAAAACTGTGAAAGCGGCTATAGAAATTGTTGTAAGCATCGGAATACTTCCTTGTTTATTTCCAGGCATTGGTGCAGGTATTTACAAGTTGTGTCCTCGTGCAAAAGAATTGGACGATGAAAAACTTACAGATTTACAGGTAAGAATGAGAAACACAATGGCAAAAGACAACAAAAAGAATTTCTTCCATTTCAGCCCACAAGAGGGGACTCTGAAAATACTTAAGCTTTTCAAATGCTTTTAAAAATAGGAAATAGAATTCTGAGTCTCAACATGAATATGTTTCATTGTTAATCATTTTATATTGCAAATTTAACTTAAAAGAATACAAAATCCGAATAATTTTCGTTTTGGAATGAAAATGTTCTCTAAAAATACGATTTCCAATCAAAAGAGAATGAATTCCTGTGCACATTTCAGAAATACGAAAGACTTTGTTTCACAGTTCGTCACTTAACGGATTTTTTTGACGAAGTGTCTTTCCGGCTTTTGCTTCTACCTCAATTGGGTCCATTGCTGGGAGGTTTGTTGCAATTGTCTTACGCACCACTCATGAAACCAGCAGATGATACCAAAGAGGAAGTTTCTTCCTCTGAGTTTAAAATGACGAAAGAATTGTACGAAAAATTGACAAAAGATCAGATCGAATTTAGAGAAACGCTGAGATCTCTTATCGAGAAATGTCCACTGTCAACGATCGTGAAAGAATTCATGGTAATTCTTGGAATAAAAGAAGCTCCGAAATGGATCCGCAGAATTACGCAAAATTATCTCATCGATTCGATTGTTAGACCTCATGGTATTTTGGCCTTGATCGATGCAGTTTGCGGAGATAACATCGATCTTGGAGCTCATTGGGACAAATTGGATACCGTCGCGAGACTCGTTGCGACTTCTCATGGCCAAGATGCTGACAAATATTACGATGCTGTTTGCCGTCAGGTCAGCTAATTTACAAACAATTTCTTTTTTTTTTTCGACACTTGTGAAACAAAAGAGATAACAAGAATACATTTTATCGCAATGACAGCATAAAATTGTCTTTGAAACGGCGTTTAAGTTCATGACAACAATTCTAAGTTATTGAACCAATTTTCAAATGAAACTTGACGCTGCAAAAAATGAAACGAAATTGTATTTTTAAATCTGAAATATTGTACATTGGCAGAAGAGAGTTTTCAACTGCAGAAAATCGTTAAGTAACTGAAGTTTTATCAAAAAGAGAGAAAATTATCGAATGTATACACTGAAGAGTAAGCTTCAAAACAATAAGGATATCGATTCAACTCCAAAGTTGTCGAGTCTATGCTGAAATTCAGAAACTTCGAAAAAAAGAGTTACGTGTTATTTTTTTCTTTTCAGTTGGTGAATCTGTTGACTTCTAAACAGATAAAACATTCGACAACGATAGCGATCAATTGCATAACAGTTCTGTACGAGCACAAGCCTGAAGTTTGTAAGGAAAAAATCATTCGAGTGGTTACAGCTCCCTTACGAATAAGGGAATCAAAATCGTCGAAAGAACTGCCGAGAAGTGAGACCGAAGTGACGGAATGTATAGAAAACTTGACGAAATGTTTTGTTCCTACGGATGCAAAGTTTAAACATCCTCCTTGCACTCTCCTGAGAGAAGTTGCTTTGCCATTGTTTTGTTTATACACAAAATCTTGTCGAAGTGTATCTTTGCTGCAGAAGAAAATCCGCGATTTATTGATCCACATGATGAAAGACTCTAGCACGAGGGATAATTTATTTTCCGTTTTTCTCAATCACGAGAGAACCGATAACGAAAACTTTGGTCAAAAATTGTCATCCAAGTTTGGACCGACCGGTGGACTGATAATAACGGACGTAACAAACGATCTCGACTACGAAACAGCCGCTGACTGTCTCTTCGATTTGGTTGAGAATGAACAGATCTTGGGATCAGATCTGTTCAATTATCTTCTGCGTGCTTTCAGTAGCTTGTGTGGAAAACCGTTGCGATTATCGGACGACACTGTTGACCAGATTGGTAGAGAATTGGCGACGATGAAACTCTTATCAAAACTCGCTGCTTCTCCTCAAATTCAGAAAGCTCTGATTAAAAATCCTCAACCCATTATTTTATTCACACAAACATTGTTGAAGGAAAAAATGGAGAAACAAGTGAAAGTTGGCAACCAAATGGAGGATGAAGATGCAAATTTTGCAGCTATTTACATCAGCCTCATGCTGATAAGAGTCATTCTGACCGATAACGACAAACCCAAAGATTGGACTCCGTTCAACGAACTGGCCGAATTTTTAACAGGCGTCCAAAAACGCGGGCAAACTCCTCAACAGTTGTCGACTCTGGTGAAAGAACTTTTGGAGATTATAAAAAATCAAGGAAAAACTACGACCCGACGTTATCAGGATTTGAGCATCGATGATAATGGCAAAGAAAGCGATTTCGAGAAAGCCATGAAAGATCTGGCAGATCCTTTGCTCCCTGTACGAGCTCACGGATTAATCGCGTTGACTAAATTATTGGAGAAAAAAGATCCCGAAGCTGTGGCTAAGAAGGATATTATTCTCTGCTTTTTCCAAGTAAATATTCAATCCATCTTTTTATTTAAGTATTAAGAAACAAAGTTTGACATTTTATAAGCTTTTGTTCTTAATTACAAAAACCTTTCAATAGAAGTGAAAATATAATGTTTTTATTTTTATAGGAAAATCTGAAGGACGATGATTCGTTTATTTATTTGTCTGCGGTAAACGGTCTGTGCGCATTCGCTAATTTATTTCCAGACAAAGTAATAGAAACTTTGGTTCAAGAATATATCGACATGCCACAGCGTAATACCAACGGAGAAATAGCCCCGGAAAATCGAGCCAAATTGGGTGAAATTCTGGTCAAAACTACGAGATCTTTAGGTACTGAATGAATATATCGTAAAAAAAATAGAAACAGATCTTAAAGCAGTTGAATTTTACATGTTATAAAAAACAAATATCATCTCAACAGGTGAAATGTGTCCGGTCTACAAAAATATTTTGATTAATGGTTTTCTCTGCGGAACTCGCGATCCGGATGACATGGTCCGTGCCTCGAGTCTATCGTGCCTTGGTGAAATCTGCAAGGTCATGGGTTTCCAGCTGGGTCATGCGATTACCGAGGTAAATTAATATTCGATAAGTTACACCTATTTTTTCGAACCTCGACATGTAAACATTTCCCGGTGAATGTGTATTTTTTCTTTCCCTACAAAAGGAGAACTTTTTTCATTATATTTCTGCTTTTACAATATTGTGGTTGCTTTTGCGAAACTATGCAAAAAAAAAA
>JACEOJ010000197.1:0-69509 GCA_013761285.1 Campoletis sonorensis
AGAAGGGACCCGATGGACCCTTCTGGGAAAATCGACGTTACAATATATATTAAAAAAATGGGAGAAGGAAGAAAGAAAGGGAAAAATAAAAAGTCTGATTGAGAGGCGAGAGAGTGAAGGGATAAAGGTGACGAGAGTTGCAGGAGTGGGTATTGGAAACAGAGCGACAAAACAAGGGACTGAAGAGATTGTGAGAGCAAGAAAGAGAAAAATGGGGAGGGAAAAGTGGCTGAGGTAAAGGACCGAATCGCATATACAATTTATATATATATATATGTATATGTGCATATAAATAAATAGGTGTATGAAACGGGGGTGAGGTTGGTGCGTTCGACTGAAACGAAAACAAAGGGTCCATCGGTTTGGCACGAACCGTAGCGCGATAGTGGGCACGCCATGTACACGCGCGTATATATCTGTAACATACCATACGCACGAACTTCAAATTTTTTTTTGCACATGCAGCACAGTGCCCTTCACGTGAAAGTTCACAATATTCAGTTGACACGTGTGCCGAATTTTAATCAACACTGATCCACGATCCATCTCCTTTCGTTTGATAAAGAATTATTTGTTTATGTTCGATTATTATTTTGTTTTCTCTATCAAGAAAAAAGAAAATGAATGATAAGAAACATAATTTTTGATATTAGTATGAAAGCAAATGAATAAATATCAATTAACGAATCAATAGGGGAAGAAAAATTTATTTAAAAATGCACAAATATAGAAAATGTCGTGGGATAAGCGTAAATAGTAGTTTTGCTTAACGTGAAACGTTCCATATGAATGCACAAAATAAATCTGTACATATGTACGCCCATTCGGCACCATAGACCATGGAACCCTGTAAATAGGTGTATGGAGCACGCATTTACGTATATCTTAGGGACTGATGCTGGAGCACGTACTGGTGCCAGCAGCATATGGCGAGTATTCACGAACAAACAAATACTTGGAACATACGATGCAGAATCTATATATATACATATTTGTGTATATAACAGTGGAGTGGTTTTACAGAGAGAAACTTACGAGCCTTCTCGATCATATTTTACCCTCATTTCCCTCCCTCCCTCCCTCCCTCGCTTTTCATTCGATTGATCGCAACCAGGTTGATGATTGTGGCTGCAATTGTTGGATTTACATTTACTGGGATAGCACAAGTCATGCAAATTTCACGGATCGATTTCATTTTACAGCGAGTTACATGCATGACCAGGACATTGAGAAGTAAAAATCATTTTTTCCTGTGGCGTGTATTTCAATGAGCGCAAAGATTGAGCCCTTTTAATTTTCAACCGCATCGGTTTGTATGCTTGCCTATCGATAATACGTGACTGCTGTTCTTAACCGATTTTTCTCACTCGAACCCTCTCTCAATTCCTCCCCCACATTTTATTATTGTCGTTCGAGCCTTATGGTGTCATTTGTTAAATCATATATTCAATTTCTCCAGGGAATTTACGTTCAATCACACATTTATGTACATATATATGCGTAAAAATGCTTCGTACATAAGTGCGTATGTATTTGCGTGTCTGCGTATGTATGAGATCAGCTGTATTATTTTTATTGAAGGGGCTCAAACGTAGGAGAAGGAGGCTCGAAATAATCCTTCGGGATAGAGCAAACAATCGTCAAATTTTCGCGCGATATGCTGGACACGAACGTTCGCCCATATCGCGACCAGTCACACTTCCATTTTCACACATATCCATATGGACTTGTATATTTTTCTATTATTGAACAAAAACAAAAAGACTTGAAACGTGGCAGTTCGTGTAGCAGAAAAATATTTCATAGAAACCAAGAGGGAGAGAGCAAGAGAGAAATGGAGAAAAAGAGTGATGAATATAGAGGGTAGTGAAAAAAAAAATGGTGAAAGAGGCCCGAAGGAAATAAAGAAAAAAAAGACTGCTCGATGGATCGAGAAGTGTGTACTTGTGGATCGAAAAGGGGCGTTGAAGGCATGCTGTTATTGCAACGCTGCACTCATTGCATCGGGAAGTTCGAAAGATCAGCTGGGCTATATTTCTGTACTTACAACTCAACTATATACGTCTCTGCGCTCCAGATTCTATAGGCTTTTTATTTCCATTTTTTTTTTTAACTGTGGAGCAGTCTTCCTAGAGGTTGAAAGGCTTCGCGAGAAAGAGGGCTTTTTTTATATTCATTCTTGTTCTGCCTATACATCGCACAAATCCATGTTTTATTTAACGAGCCTTACCACACCTATATATCCATCCGTGCTCACCATGTGCCCTATGACCTCTTGCTCGAAGGTACACGCCCCACAGATATTATTGAAGACCAACCATGTGGGTTGGATGGCTTGTTACGGTGTCCAGGCACTTTTTTTTCAACAAAATATATACAGCATGCCTCAAAAGTCAGGCCCTGATTTCCAGAGTTTTAGAACCAAAAGTTTAATCGTTCTATCCTTGCAAATGCAATTTTTAGTCTTGACGGTGCATCGAGAAATAAATGGACCATTAGTTTTTCCTTCGATAATATCACAGCCTGGCGAATCTGTATTTCCTTTAAATTTTAAACGCCACTCTCCAAATAGTTCGTACATTCTTGTCTATACCTTTTCATAGAAGAGCTAAACTCGAAACTACATCGTTACACGTACAAATATAATAGCTCAGCCCTCGTGGCACCTTTCACACTACTCGCTCGATATTCCTCCAGGTCAGTTTCACCTTACACTGTATACCGTCTTATAAACATGTTCGAGATGTAACTGTCATGATGAATTATTTCCAGGCCACTTATCATCGATCATTTTTAACAGCATTATACTCAGAGACACAAAAATAAAAGTGTCTGAATTATACATACGACAAACTGCTGTACTGCGATATCATTTTTTCTTATGTCTCACTAAGGCTGTATTTCTATGTTTGAACCATTCGTTTCAGTTCGAAATGAAAAAATAATTAAATTTCAAGTCACTCGTACGATTTTGTACGAAACATTTATGTTCGTTTTAAACGATTTTCAAGTAAGTCAAGCTCCGAGTCATAAACGAAAAAATTTACAATTTTCATGCAATCTTTTTTTCCTCTCTCTCTCTTTCTCTCCTGGATATTGATGTATCGCACCTGGTATCGGCATATCCGACTTTTCACGTCCGATAACCAGTCCATTGTGGCTTCCCCCGAGTTACGCGCGAACTCAAGTTTTGTTATTTTTTTTTTCCCCATCACCATATAAATGTCTATGTACCATCAGAGCATATGGACGTATATCGGTCATTGGATTCCTGATAACCACTATTTGCTTCAAATTGGTCAAACAGTTGCAAAGTTAACAGAACATCGATATGTCTTTTTTCTCCTTCTGTTTAACCAGTGCATGCTTTGATACACGTAAAAAAGTTGTACTGAATTAAAGAAAATATGCAAGACATTATTTGAACGATTTCATTCTCTCTTTTTCCAAAAATAGAAAGAACACTTCATTTGCGTGTTGGCATTTTTAAAAATATTTTTAAAAATTTGCACTTTGAAGAAATTTCGAAAAAATGGGCAATCAAATCGATAAAATAGAGTCATCCGTCCAAGCGAGAACCATCGACTGAGCTTTTTATCACACAATCAACCACCCAAGCCCGGATTTCCGGTTACGGGATTCGATTACACAACAGCACTGAGGCCTGCACCAATTTCCTTTTGGCATGGATACTTTAAATAAAATTTGTATAAATATATATATACCTATATTTGGGAACACATAAGAATTGCTTCAAATGCGATTTAGTTCTTGTGACGAAGAAAAGGAAGAAAAAGCGATAAGGGAAGGCGATCCAAGCCACGAGGAGCATTAAAATCCTTCAATAATTCAATAATAAATACTTTTAGTTCAAATGGAGTGAACAATATATATGGCATATTCAACGAAATCTCGGCTTTCTTTCATATATTTATATGTATTCAAAAATCCTGAGCTCTTTTCTGCACTTGAAATATATTATGTATTTATATTTCACGCTCATATATACGCGTACACTCTATAAATACTTTTGTCTGTTCTTCGTGATTCGACTTCCGACTCAAGAGGTTAAAAGTGTTAAAGTGCTGGCTTCTTTATTCCCACGTTTTACCTCTGTACGCGACAATCTTTCTTTCCCTTTCTTTTGTCGCGACATTCATTCTTTTATTTTTGTTCTATTTAAAAAGAAAAACCAAGAAAAAATATCAACGTATCATCGAATTTAGTGTAAATTTTAAAATGCTATTAGTGAGTAATTCTTATTATACCGACTGTAATGAAATAAGTAATGTAATGTAGATTTTTATTATATCTAATTTACATGAAATCGGAAGTGTCTAGAGTGTAGTAGAACGAGGCGTTGTTCAATTCATTCAACGTGCCCAGGGAATTCATCCAAGCGGTGATCTGTCTCTCACCTATCCACCCTTCGTTCTCACTTCGTACCCTTCTTCTCGCGTCTCTCTTCCCCGCCCCAGGTCCGTTTTCCTTCTCGTCTCTCTACCCTCCGAACGTAATTGATCCTACCTGCCCTCGTGTATTCGGAGACCCGTCACTTTGAATGGTACGTGATTGGGCGGGCAATGAAGCGGGCGATGCACAGAATGCACTATTGATGAGAGAGGGAGCGAGATCGAGAAATAGGAGAATGGTCTGATTGATGGTAGACGAAAAATAGCAAAGTCTCTTCCGAGTTGATTAAAATTAATTTTTATTTATAATGAAAAAACTTATCAGTCAACTTTTAATGAACATTATCGAATGCTGTGATTCAAGAAATTCGAAACCCAAATAAACTGCATGAAGAAAAAAAAAAATCAATTTCTTCCAGACATTGTCCTCCAAAATATAATCAAATTGTAAAAAAATCGAAATGAGAGTTTCTGAATAAAATATAGACAACATTTGTCATGGATTTCATTCGTTTCTCAACTTTTTCCAGATTTTATTTTCAGTTTAAAAAATGCAGGATTAACATATGGTTGTTTTTTTTTTTTTTTTTTTTTTTCGTATTGTTCTACGTTGTATATGTGCAGAGAAGAAAATGTATAACCCCTTGTCGGTGGTAGTACGGGTTAGCCAGGTCACGCGTCGTGCCTCGTGGTACCCATGGTAACCGCTCCAACTCCGATCTCCCATCAACAAGCCGTTTCGCATTCCGCTTCCTCTTCACTCACCCTATCACTCTATCTCTGTCGCTCTTTCGACTTCACTGCACCAGGCGTTGTATACACGTATATATAGTGAAGTAACCCTCAGTGCCGCACCTTCGTACACTTCGGACGACCAATCACAGCATCACGTGCGGTTTCTTTCTGCCATATTCTATCTCCTTTCCCATCCGCCACAGTCGTCCAACAACTTTCACTAAAGTTTTCACATATATATAAGATACACACGTGACGCGCGCATCGGAAGCCTTTGGGAAATCGAAGCCTCCATGTTGTACGAAAAGGCGGAAACTCGGTACAGAACCTCTATGTATCGATGAGCCTCGTGATCCGATCTTCAAAAGTAATACAGCGAGTATAGCAACCGACGAGCTTATTGTAAAAGTTTATGACTGACCGTAGTTTTTTGTTCTCGGAGTTTCTTAACTTATATAGGCACCATTTTTCGTCCAGTCCGATAAGATTTTCTTTTTTATACAAAATCATATGTGGAACATTCGCTCCGCACTGTGTAGTGACTTGACATAATTCGGTAAAAAAATCATCATCAAAGTACTTTTATATGAATTATCTGAGACAATGGAATGTCATTTTTATCAAATTCTAGATAGAATCACGATGAAATTCGTTGAAGACGAAAATACGGAACTTTCTTTGATTTTTTATTTGAAAAGTTGATTTTTTCGGCGCATAGTAAAGAGCTCGTTTCCCTGTGTGCATGAGCTCTTTTGAAGATTTTTCGTTCATTTCAATGCATATTCTCGGTTAAATCTGTTTTAATTACCGTTTTATCCAGTGGGAAATACTGATGGTAGGTTCATAATTAAAGAAATCCTGAGATAGGGCCTCTGTTTATTTACAGACTGGTAACTCGTAAATGTACAACCGAGAGAGAGAGAGTAAACGTCCAATTTTCTAAAGCTCTCTCAGATGGTGGGAGCGTCAAATACGAGGTTCACCTTTTGTCTCTGTAATTTTCTCGTTTTCTGAGAAGCAAAAGGCCATGGACTCTGTAACTAGTGCCTTTCTGACGTCTTCTGAGTTGGAATCCACGCTTTTCGTCAAGTATAAAAAAAGAATAATTATCACAGAATTTCTCAGCACACTTTAATTACATGATCGAGAAACTATGGCCTCTTCAATGAGTTTGAAGTGCATGGGTCAAGCTAAGGATCATTATAATCTCTTGTAGTCGAGCTGGAAGAATCAGTTTAGTTCATTAAACGCGAGCTGGTAGATCACATATTTGAGGCTGTACATGAACCTCAATCGATAGTTCTTCTTAGTAATAATTTAAATTGGAGGCCTTTAAAGACTGCCTAGAGATTAAAACAAGGAAGTGATCTGGTAGGCGAACACTTGGCCCATATTCCCCCCAACAAAAGATCGGGTCATGAAATCCGACGTTAAATAGGTCACGATCTGTCGATTTTCTGTGTCCGGAGTGCTCGCGCAATGATTGCTCGATATAAAGATTGCTCGACATACGAAACAATTTTTATTCTCAGATTATGGCGAAGGTCAAGAGAACGAGCTTGCTCTTTCACAATATTATCGAGGTCAATTCCTTACGATCACGTCCGCATAGAAATTTGGTTGAAACTTTGTAAATTTGAGTTCTCGGACGACTTTTACTGACCAATAACATTGCAGCAGCGACTGGGATAATGCAGTTTCCGGAAATTTAAAATTCCCAAGAAAAACCACGAGAAAAGCCGAGGAACTCAAGCTCTTTTGCCCACCGCTCTTTGCCCTCGGCACTCGCCATTCTCAATGACAAGTTTCGAATTGCATTCTCGTGACTCTTCCTTGTGCATTTCACTTCGGTTCGGAGTTTCAGAGGGCGAGCAGGAAAGAAAGAAAGAGAAAGGTAAAGAGAGAAAGCTTGAGCTTTTCCAGGCCTTGACAGACGAAGTCTTCTGATGTTTCTCCGCAACTTTGGCCCGAACAGTTCATAGGTTTGTTCTTCCCCGTTTGCTGTTATACCTTTCGTTTTTCTCCCTTTCTCTTCTCTTTATTTTGTTTATCTAACGAGAGTATCTCCCGCAATAATTTCTCCTCTTTGTTTGTAACGTCGATGTTCTTCTTATTTTTATTCCAGCTGCTACAAAACTACGATACAGTAAAACTCATTGGAATATGAAGAGATTGTTCAATTGCGATCGAAATTCCTGCAGTGCTTCCACCTTTTTAGTAACTTTTGTTGATGTCTCAGTATATTCAACCCTTCTTCATATTTTTTTAACTACGCTAGAAACCACTGTTTTTTCTTTCGTTAACATCGACCAAAGCTGAGACAGATTGCATTCAATTTTTTGTTTGTTTGTAGATGAATTTTTATAAAATCCAGACCAGACTTCGTTCTGATGCTTTGCGAATCTCTTAAAATTACGAGGAAGCACGTTTCTACTTGGATTTTTGTTCTTTTAATTTTTCTGTTGATTTTTTTGCGTTGTCAGACAATTTTCCAGCGATATCCTCGCTCAACAATCTGTCATTAATTGCCAGAGGGCAAATCTCACGGTCGGATAAAGTTTGTCGCGAATTTATGCATCACTCATCGAGAACAATAAATTCACGATCTTGATATTTGTAAACATTGTAGGTGCAGTGAATTATATATTTTCGAGCTCTCGAAGTACGAGAAGCTACGATGAGGAAAGGCAACGATCTGTTTAGTTATGTATCTCTACATAGACACATTTAAATATATATGGATGGCGCAGTATTGAATCACGAGGGAAGGATTAAGAAGTTGGACAACATTCAAAATGAGTTACTGCAATCCTTCGTCTAGCCCTTCAGCTAAGCCCTTCTTCTTGACGATAAATTCGTTCACAGGGTGTCTTTAAAGTCACGCGTGACGAAATATTTATACGTTATTGCGATTAAAAAATAAATCCGGACAAATTACATTAATTGTCATGCAGATTGCAATTGCAATTAATCAATTCTGGCTAGTGTCATAATTTTATAATTCTTACAATTTTCCAGTGCTTATTATTTTTGTTCTTACATTTTTTTCTAGTAATGTCAACTGATTTCTTCCTTCAACGAATTAGTTTTTCTTTTTTTTCATGAATCATAATCAATCATTGCCAACATATCTATTCGTACATACACACTTTCGTACCAAAAAAAAAAAAAACGTTTTTTTATTGCTCCCACTGTAATTATTCATACACGTGAAAAGTAATCCAATCGAACGAGATATGAAGAACAATTCTTTAATTAGATAGGGGTTATAATCTAAAAGGTTTTTTGCGAGGGATCGTGCGACTCGACGCAAATTCTCATTTGATTTACAGTTCACCTGTTTTATCAAGATGCAATTATGCACCCTCGTGCTGGGCGAACGAAAAGGGGAGAAGATTTTTCAGGCACTCTCCAGGCGGATTATGCATTGGCTTATCCTGGATGGACCAATGTCCCCCTACGATTGCTATCGAAATGTATACACATAGCAATCAAGATCAATATATTTATATTTCCTGCAACATTTATCTACCGGCCATTCTAGCCTCAATCGCCAGATTTGTGATTCTCACCGTGCTTAATTGTTTATATTTTCAAAAAATTCGTAATTGGCGATCATTTATACTTCGAAATTGGTCCCCAAAATTGGTTTTTAATGGTCCCTCCGTGTTGAGAGATCTCGCACACAATCACGTTCAAAAGTTAACTCCTTGATTAATTTTTGAATTCAGAAACAAATACACTTTCGAGGAAAATGTTTAATGTGAACTTTAATGAAAAACTGAGACAAAACGGTCGAAAATCTTGATTTTTTAGACAATCTTCATGGTATATTTCTCTGTACATAATTAAAAATAAAGAAGAAAAAGAACTATGAAAAAGTTTCGGAGTTATTACGTGAAATATAATTTTTTCTACTGATCCCCGAAAGGGCGCGTTTAAAACAGTTCAATTTTTTTTACTGTCAATATCTCGATTATCGGCGGACAATGTATACTTTTGAAACTTTGAACGTAGTTTCATATTTTGGTCCTAAATGTAGTCTCGAAATGGAAAGGAGAAAAATATTTTTTCTTTGCGAGACTACTATCTCACATTATTTTTTCTCGGCCAAAATAAACGAACAGTCGCGCTGAAAAATGCTCTCTCTCTCTCTCTTTCTCTCTCTCGGTTGATGGACCGGCTGTACGCTCTAACCACTCGACTTTTCTTATCAACGTTCCAACGTCGTGTTCGCTTTGAAATAATTCTTTGCATCTGGAATCTCTTGCATGACTCTCAAGTCCGAAGCAGAGATGTGGAAATAGTGCGTCTCAAGAGGGCCACACAGACAGTGCAAGTGTTTGTATCCATTTTTCTTCTTCTCTTCCTCTCGCTCCCTTTTTTCTTGATCTTTGAGATTCATGCCAGAGTTTGAATGATAAAAAAAATATATGTATATAGAATAAAATGGTAAAAGATACGAAGGGACCCTTGAATGGCGATCTTCTTTGGTGGAACTGTTATGTCTATGAGACTCTTGTGAATGGCCAACTGTCCAACCAGATAAACCGCGTACATTAACCAGACCGCCATTTTTTTCATTTCACTGGTACAGCTTAATTATTTGTGAATAATTTTTTGTCCCTTGACGCAGTAAAATTTGTTGGCTCTTCAAGTCAAACGGGGATTTAATTATTCCAATAAATTGTATTTCAACATAACCGAAAAATAATAAATCGTTTTGTTTGATTTTCGCTTTCCCAAAGTAAAAATCTGTTGCTGTTAATATCAGATGGTAAAATAAAATAATCAACGGAACCGTAATTAACATAAATCCTTTGGAAAGTTTGTATACATAAAAAAAACGAATGCAAATTATTCACTGTTTGGCTTGAGTAATAAAAACGTCACGATTCTTTTTATCTCCCATCTGCGATTCTCTCATCCTCCTGCACTCTCGAAACTCGTGTAAACAGCCTCATAAAAATCATACGAAAATCCCAAACATATAGCAAACAGTGCTCCGCATGATATACAAATACATCAACGCTCTGGACCGTGTGGCTCTCGCCACGTATTCTACGATGATATATTAAAACGTAATATTCACTGCTAAGCCGACGAAATATTTAAAACTAGAACCGCGGCTTGCGAACAGATTTGCTTTTTCTGACATTCTGCAAGCCCCGAGCTTCCATTTCTTTTACATTTTTTTTTCTCGGCAAAACAAATTCGGTGTTGTAAATGTTCTATTTTGTCTGGAATAGAAAAAACAACCGCGCAATATGGTTAATTATAAAAGTATATAAAGATGATTTGAGAAAACAGTGCGTAGAGGGGAGAAGTTGAAAAATGAATAAATAAAATCCCTTCTCTTGTGATTTTCTTCTTTTACATGAAAAATAATAGGAGCAAGGGACTTGATTAAAAATAAACGCTGTAATAACTATCTTCAAAAAGCCTCCAGATTTTTTTTTATTTTTCCTTTTTATTTTCTCACTCTTTCAATTCCACCTTTCCCTTTTTTTCAGTTCTCTTTTATCGTTCCTCCTCTTCCTCTTCTTCAAGTTCCATTATTTTTTTGCTCTATGATTTTTAAACGCCCCCGCAACAATTTTGTTTTAACCGAGCGAGTCGCTGAAACGACAAGAGCACGATGCCGCACACACGGAAAGGTCTACAGGGGGACACGCGCACACGGTCACGTTAGTACGTTAAAGTTCAACCTTTCGCCTCCTCCCTCCCATAATATACTTTGACGTTTCGGCTGGTTCTGTTCAACCGCGAGATATTCACTTTTCCCACGCGAAGTGCGTGTTCGTTACACCCCAGCAATTAAATCCTCTCTCCCTCTTATCCTTTTCTCTTTCTCTCGTGCCTACTACCGACTTCTTGAGCCAACCATCCGAGCCCGTTC
The DNA here is from genome assembly GCA_013761285.1 of Campoletis sonorensis. NCBI lineage: Eukaryota > Metazoa > Arthropoda > Insecta > Hymenoptera > Ichneumonidae > Campoletis > Campoletis sonorensis. Next base: position 11,047 of record JACEOJ010000197.1, read on the forward strand.
AGCAAAAGAAACTTCCTGACGTTATTAAAGGGCTAAAAATAAATGAGGAAAAATCTAATCAAGACTCCCTAGATACAACCAGATTAACTCGTACTAAATTCGCAATTTCATCTTATCGAAATGAATATTTATTATAACAGCTATTATAATTTGTCTGGCAATAATTTTTTACATGCTTTTTTTTTATAATTTCAAACAATTCGAATGCAAATTGACTTAATAAATTAAAAATAATATTTTATTGCAAAATTCAAACGAAAATTTGACCAACAATGCTAAACATCGTCACGGTAGTAAAAATATTAAAACAATCAACAACCACCCAATTAAATTATCCTGGAGAATACATTTATATTTTTTACGTTTATCATTCATGAATAGAAAATATATTAAACGAACGATTTTCAGGGGTATCAAAGAATTGAACTTTTAATAGATTCATCGAGTTGGGGAATCTCTCTTAATCATTTTTTTCCCCTGGCTCCTTGAAGACTAAGAGGGGAATGCTTTATCAATGAAATATCTGTGACATGGGGGTGTTAAACTCAAGGGATGATTGTCCTGGCGATGAAGGGTCATGGACGAGAGAAACGGTGTGCTGGGGTTGCGTTTTTTTGCACCCTTGTGACGATGCTGTCTTTGGAGACGTTGAGACAAAGCTACGCACACTTGAATGTATCGATCAGACAAGAGGGGAAAAGAATGATCTTTCTCTCTCATATACTGGACCAGCAAATTTTCCCTGTATATTGTTCCGCCAAATTTCTCCAGGGTCATTGCTTTCTCTCTTTTTCTTTTCGCTCTTCGCGCTGCAGAGAGAAAATGCTCTATCTCTCAGTCGGGCAATGTCCTTTGTTCATTTTACAGGCAGTCGATAATTTTGTTCAAGGGGTGTTTTTGGCTGAGACTCATCGACCCTTGGTCGTCGATCGCGAAGTGGGAAGATTCGAGGAGGAGAAAGCCAGAAAACGGCCGACGTCGACGAGATTTCGCGACTCCTTGAGAAAACGAGGGTTCAAAAGAGAGTAGGAGATAAAGATGAAAGCAGAGAAAAAAAAGACAAAAATGGTGAGAGAGAAAAAGGAGGAAAAAAAACAAAAGCGACGAAGAGAGACGGAGGGAAAGTAATAAAAAGAGAAAGAGAAGGCTAGAATTTCGACGATGGTTTCACACCAAAATCGAGCAAGAATAAGAAGACGAGGGAGCCAGCAGACAAGAATATACTAAAGTAGAATAAGCGACATTGAAAGTGTGAGAGAGAGAAAAAGATGAAAATGGGATGAGACACTGTAGGGTTGTATGCGCACGCTGGAATGTCTCAGAGATACGATTTCACGGGGTTTCTCTTTTGCTCGCTGGTTTTGTACGCTAAGACTTTGCGAAAATCCCTGAGACTCTTGTCCTCGCCGTCGTCGAGCCCCGAACAAAACGCGGCAAGTCAGAGACAAGTATATACAGTCGTCTGCTCTCTCAATCTTGGATCCTTCCTGATATTCGACAACGCTGCTGCGAGAGAAGAAAAAAGAGATTCAAGGCTCGATTTCTCTCCGGATCATTACGAAGATTAAAGCATTAGGAGAATCGCAAAGGGTCCCGAATGTGAGGATAAACCCTTAACCAACGACTTAAACCCGAGGAGCTCGTGAGAAAAACGTGAGAAAAAAATTTTGAAGCGATATGAAAAGATACTAAAAAAACATTTCTCACGATAAATCTCCTGGACATTAACTTGCGAGCTGGATAATTCAACCTCAATGAACCAAATATATTCCTTCGAACAATTTTTTTTCCTACACAAATGCGGAAATATTGAGGGTCAATGTCTCGAGATTCTTGAAACGCAAGTACAATTGTTCGTGTAACCGATGGGTTTACTTTGTATGTTAAAAAACCATTAGAAAAAACTTTATTGAAGGAAGGTCGACGACGAATAAAACGTCTGGTGAGTGTGTTATTTCGCAGAGGGGTTAATTTTCCGGGATTGAATTTGTTGGCGATGACAGGGGTATTCCGATAGGGATACTTTTGAACTTGGCGCCACGGTTGCGTTTATAGTCTACTGTCACGCGCTGTTTATATTACAAACCCGACACGGACTTGATTTTTGTACGGAGTGTCCTAAAAATCAAACAAACTTCACAGGATTTAAATGGGTCTTGAAATTCTGATGAGAAAATACCTCAAAAGTTTTTTCTCGTGTTCCACGTTCGTGAGATGAAAATTAATCGTTGTAATAACCAATCGAGACGATGGCGATGAAAAGTCTAGAACGGAGAGAGCAATTGTGTTTTACCCTCCCAAACGGGCTCAAGGGTTTCCGCGCTTCATTTAGAACTCTTGATTTTCGTAATCGCGGCCGTTTCGTTATCCACTAATTAATGAATATTCGCATCAGCATTGAATAAAAGTAAAAAATTCATTATTTTCCTCCACAATTTTGAAATCTATCAACAACCCTTGCGCTTTGGACGTGACTTTAGAGACAGCCGATACACCGACATCACATTAGATTCAAATAGTGTATGGCGTGCGTTCAGAACATAGGAGGTTGTGCGGAAAGCCTCCTCCTAACGCTCTCGGTATGTGGCTATATTCTCACCACCAGCTTTCCTCGTAAAGTGCGTGCGAAACGACCTCAAATTAGGACGTTGGCTTATCCGCGCTTCAAATCATTCGGTCAATTACCCACGCGTACGATCAACCCCCGTAAACTAATATTGTGCACCCTATGAATCAGCTTGAATTCTTTTCTATCAACATTTTCTGTCTTATTCGCCCAGTTCCGCGTCAAATTTACCCTCGTTATTGTCTGCCGTACGAAAAATATAACCACAAATTAGCCGGAACCCGTAGCAGATTTCGATCAGGTCTCATCACCGTGTGGAGCCACTCGGACTATAATAAAAAGTAATAACGCCAAGCTAATCGTCATACAAACCCCTCGAATTCTTATCATCGTTGCGCGATCCTGAATTTATAGTCAAGAAGCGTTGTGAGGATTTCCAAGAACTCGTTCGTTCAGCACGTTTGGAAAGATACTAAGTGCGGTGGATCGACCTCACCCAGACTACGGTGGTGGGAGGTGCTTTCCATCGCAAAACCATGCCCAGGATGTGTACAGGAAGTTTTCTTCAACTCAAAGTTTGTCTATTGTTACGGGAAACCACGAATTTTATGAACATCTATCAAATTGCTCGTTATAATAATCTTAATGGGATTTGAAAAAATGAGATCAAATAACTTGTCGGAAGAAAACAAGCCTCTTAGAAAAAAAGAAATGTCCTCGAGACTAAACCTCAAAGTTTCGACTAGTTTCTGTTTCTTTTTATTTCGACACTTTAATGACAAAGTTGAACAAATCACCGGCGGAAGTCGCGTCTTGTTCTCTCCAGTTTCTCATTCTCTTTCGTACGACTGTGTGTTACAAAACTGATGTATGAGAGGAAGGGCCGAGAGAGAGAAAGAGAGAGAGAGAGAAAGAGGTTGAGTGACTGACGGCCGGTAAGTTATATATTAGTGTAGGAGCAAAACTACCTCTCACTGGCTAAACTTACTTTCCGGAAGTGAGACTTCCCGTCTCGTTCTGTTGGAGTACGATGTACCACTTTAATGAAGTTCCAACTCGGTTACATTTATTATATATGCATATGCATTATGAACCAAACACACACACTTGTTTAGGAAACTTCTCGTGTTCACGTGGGGTCCTTCTAATTTTTTAAACTATCGATTAATTACTTTTGCTGAATAATTGCGCCGAAATGTAGGTCAAGAAACTTCCGACATTCCTGTTTCGAGGACAACGATTGTCAGATCTTGGTTATTTGCCATTTTGATAATTATTTTGACAATCATTGGATACCAAATGCGGGGGATTTATTTCAGTTTGAAGACAAAAGTCACAAACTAATGTCAGAGTATGTAATTCAAGAAATAATTTTTGAAAGAAAAAGTTCCTTGAAGGCAAGTGGGGAACGAAAGGAAATACTTTGGATGATGAAGAGAAACAACGACGCGTGTTCTTTTGGCTCGGTTGCCTCAGCAACAGAGTACCTTTCCGTCTGGCTGAAGCGGAGTTTCCGGTGACACGATTGCGAGCCTTTTCCTTACCTAACCTCGGAGCCAGCCATCACACGACTGTCTCATTCATCCGTTCGCAGTTCCTCGCGACCGTCGTGTATGGCACTGCGGATTTTCTTCGATGGGAATGCCTTAGGGTGGAGATGATACACAAGCCGAAGGATCAAGACAAAAAATAAGGGAAAAAACCGTCGTCTACGTACAGACAAAATCACTTGGGACCTTCGAGCTCGCACGAATCTCTCGACCGTGTGGATACCATTTGCTCTCACTGATAAATCTCATCGATTCTGCTGTTTTATGGAAAATAAAACGGTACAAGCCTTTGGGAATTTTAGCATAAAATTGTTTCTAGATGTTCTCTGCAGTTATTTGCTTCTACTTTTTATCTTTATTGTAAGATTGATAAAGAATAATGTGACACAACAAGGCTTGACCGAAAGAGACGAAGAGAGAAAGAAAGAGTATTCTAAAAAGTTGAATGCACCACTATAATTTAAAATAGGAACTAAAGACAAGTTGTCAATAATCTTCCTACGAAATTAACGTGATGCAACACTTTGTTCGTAAACTCATTGAAAGCATCGTTTTTTTTTGTTTTCTACGAATATATCAGCATTATGAATAAATTTTCTTTACTGTTTGTCGTTGCTTGTGGTTATTGTGATAAGAAGATATCTTACGTGTGACTACCGTCCAAATGGTTCGATGTAAATGGAAGGATAACAGTGAGAATCTCGTGCATAACCGCGACAAGGAACGAGAGATAAGGGAAAAATACTTGCTCTTAAATATGAGTGTGTGTGTGTAACTCTATACATGGGTGCAGTTTTTAAGGGGGTGAGACACGGAGAACGGGAAAATTCTTCGTAGTTGAGTCGTTTCTTGTCCGGAAGATTTTTTCACCATTCAATTTATATCTGTGTGTGTGTGCGTGTGTGTGTGTGTGTGTGTCCTCGAGTCACTCGAAATATTTTAAAACTCCAGCTCATTTGAATTGGAATATCTTTGGGTTGCGTTCGGCTCAACTTTTACTCTGAGAGTTTTATTCACCCAAGGAAGTCCTATATATGATTTGAGAAGAAGAAAAAAGGAGAATGGAGATGAAGAAAGATGGAAAGTGAAGGAAAAAGTCGAAGAGAGCAGCAAAGTCGAGCTTGTCCTCACCTTCATCCCTTTTTCTCTTTCGCTAGTGTCCCGAAGTTTCACCACGTACTTATCGCCTCTTTCGAACCACCTTAAAGTACCATATATATGTATATAAATATTAGGAGACCGCGCACGACCTATCGATTTGGATTCTCCAGAAACTTTTCGCACCTCGACTCTAGTGTCGGACGTGACCCAACCCTCTCTCGATAATGTTTATACGACGAATTTTTCGTTAATGCACCCTTATGATGTGTGTGCAAACCTTTCCGTTTTTTCGGTATGTAAAAATCCTGCAAATTGTTATCATCGTTTAAAATTGTGTTTGGCTTGAGAAGCTTTTTATCCGCGTGCTCAGAAGAGATTAAGGAAAAACGCCTGATTCGACACCAATTTCCCCACGTCTCTATTTGTTTTTCTCACTCACTCTCGACCAGTTTTTTTCCTTGTATTTCATTTTCGAACTTCGCTCCCATGTTTTACTTAGTGTTTGGATGTTTTTATCTGACTTTTTTTATCAACAATCTTCTCTTATTTTTTCGAACTTCTTTTACCCACATATAAGAGAAGCTTTTCTATTACGGTGTATCGTTCCGTGTATTCCCGACCGTATACGCGAGACCGAAGGAGCGGAAAGTACAGGAAGAAGAAGGATGAAAAGGGCAGTTTGAAATAGGACGAGGAGTGGAGGTGATCCAAGACGCAATCTGTTCCCAAGTCGCCCGTCCAGTCTGCAATCCAAGGCGTGATGAGTTAACGGAACTGCGACGTGGTTCGTGAACACACATACAGACGTTTGAGCACTCCGTGACGTGAGCCTTAGCGACCAAGTAGAAAAGCCAACGAGCGGTCAGCCCCACGTGGGACTGCACATTCTTTCTCGGTAACGCGATCACCGGAAAAAAACCCTCGCTGCGAGGTATCGAGTTCAACAATGATGAAGGTATGACATTTTTTTCTGCATAACTTCTTTCGTAGATTAGATATTTTTGAGATGATGACATATCCGGACCCAGACGAATAATATCATGAAAATCATCACGATTTCAATTTCATTCTGAGCCAAAATTCATTTCATTTGAAACGATTGTGCGAGGGAATTAAAACGAAGGATGCATTTTTTGTTTAAGAATTGTTACCCAAACCACAGAGGGCATAAAATTGACGAGACGTCACTTACCTGGTAACTGTCGGCGTCGACGCTACCCCCGGAGATCTAGCTGGATAATTGCGTGGGCTTCCCGACATCAAGTATTCTGAAATCAATTAATTATTCACTTTCGTTAGTCCAAATATTGGAAAACAATCACTGCGATGATTGCAATTCACGGCATTGATATTCTGCTACCAGTTAACACGAACAAACATAGTAGAATTATTATTTTATTTCGTTCTCTTTTCCATCTCATCGTTCGTCGGTCATATTTCTATTTAGAATTTCTGGAGCAGGGCACAATAACAATAAAGTAAAACCAAAAAGTATATCGGGACACGAAACGTCATGAGACATTAATAAGCCGAGCGCATGATTTTTTACTGCCTGAAAATTTGCTAATAAGAGAAAAGAGAAAAAAACGAACTGATTGGATGAAAATGGTGTAGTGCCTGTAGAATTAATTTATTGCGCCTCTATTAGATTGGCTTGTCGCGCGCACATTGGTACGAAAAGTGAGTAAAATTTGGAGGCTCGTTTGAAATAGTGATGAGAATTAGGTCAGGTCAGTCGATAAAACGGGATACCTAGTTATAGCGGCGCGGGCTATCGGTACGTAACATCGAGATAAGTGCGTTTGGAAGTGTGAAGACCGATATTACGTTTTGCCACTGCTTTGGAATACCACACGCAAAAAAGAAAAAAAAACGTGAAAAAATCCATTGGACTGATTTAAATGGATTGGAACAGGATAAATTAGGTATACGATGGAAATTGAGCGAGCCCCGGAGCGTTTCACGCTACAGCTTCAAAGAGTCACTTTACGCAGGAAATTGCAAATGTGTTCGAATTTTTAAAAAAGTTTGGTAGTGACGAGAGCCGTTCCCATTACCTCCCAATTCAAAGCTTCACTTTTTGTTTACCCTGTATATCTATATATGTGGATTAAAGTAAAAACGTGTATGTATATATATGTATGTGTTGGTCTAGTACGCGCACATTTCTCTCGTTGGCGATTTTACAAGGTTTTTGGGGTAACTAGCTTTTCAGAGCTAGCTCACACCCTCTTCTTTATTTTTCCCATTCCCTATTTTTATATACGTACGTATATGTATTGCTGTGCGCACGTAGGAAAACTTTAATGCACCCACGCGCACGAATACTTCGTCTACCCTCTGTCATTCCTCTTTTTTGTTTCTTTTTGCCTACTTTTTTTATCTTTCTTTCTTTTTCAGTCGGTCGTACGTCCGCGCGTTTCAATCATGAATAATGCATCGATGGAATTTGCTTGGCGTTTAACGTGCGCGAAGAACGATTTCAGTCAAATTGGTCCAGGGGGTGCACACACATTGAACCATTCTATATGAATGTGTTCTCACGTACACAAAAAAGTATAATCCCTCCTTCAACCGAAGCTGTGATTACATGCGAATGCATTGATTCCTACTTCATTATATTTCATATCTTGCCAATATCACAATCAAAGTTTGAGTCTCGCTCCTTGTTTCTTGTTTTGTTTAAAACTGTCAATAGGAGCCAGTCATTTTTGCTTGACTTTTGCATTGACAATGCAAATTTTGGTGATTGTTTCCTTCTTGATCGTTTTTTATTCTTCCACTTCTGTTTAAGTTTTTTCTTTTTAGTTGGTCTGTTTTTAATTCCATGTTTCGATCTATTTTCTCTTTAGAGAGTCTTCTCTTTCTCAACATTTTTGTTCTTTCGAAATTCCTCTCCTTCGCGTTCATTTTCTATTCTTAAGTTTCCTGCCCTAGACCAACGTCTCTGATGGGAAGTAGCCTCGTAACTACTGCCTAATTATCTGGACAGGTAACCGGATCCGAGCCCTTCCAGTTGAAAGGAGCGAAGAGAAAGAGAGAGAGAGAGAGAGAGAGGCAGAGAAGAAAGAGGAAATGAACACAGGTGTTCTTCGGCCATGGCTCACAGTTCCATCCGGAACCTGACCTATGTCGGATAACGAGGTAATTGAGTTTATTAAACGCGCGAGTTGCTATGTGTCCGACTATCTTTTCGTCTCGTTTATTCTCTTGCCTTCTCTTTCTCTCCCTTTTTTTCCTGAGTCCTCGACGTTTCGTAACGTATCTCAAATTACGGGTACGCAGCACTGGAAGCGATTAGTCTTTCCTCTCACTTCTCCACTTCACGCCAAGGCTCAACAAAATGGCGAGGGTAAAAGAATAGTCATCATCGTGATAACAAATGTCTTTGGTGGGGGTTGACCCGAGAAAAAGGCTTCTCCCCATACGTCAGATTATAATATGAATAAAATTAATATCATCTGGTTATCTTCTATGATAACGAGACACTCGTCACTTGAGAATGTTGTACGTCACTTTTGTGACGCCAACTTTTTACTTTTCGTCGGCTCCTTTTCGACCTGAAAAAAAAAAAAAATATAATTAAAAAACATTAATTACCTTAAAAAATAAACCTGTAAAAAGAAAGAATGAGTCTACTTACCCAAAACCGCGACTTACCACAATATTACGGAAATAGTTCCGAAAAACTCCGCCAGGTGGCGTTTGTAAAAACGTTTCTCGCTAGCGGAGCATAGCCCAAGCGGGCATATAAGCGAGACGCGCTCTCGACCCGATGGCACTTACCCGGGGTCTCCCTTCTGAACAAGAAGGACGACCCAGCTCCTGAAAGGGAACACCCGACTTCCGAAACGAAGACACACGGTATACTTACCGCGTATAAAGATTTTTGCATACGAGTTCGAGCCTAGCCCAGCCTAGCAACCGACTCTCTTGCAACTCGATTCTTTTATTCTTTTTATTGGGAATATACTTATTCCAATGATTCCTTGAGAATCGTTTCATTTTTTCAATTCTTATTATTTTTATTCATTTTACCCTGTACATAAATATAGTATACTTACTCCTAGTTCACAAGTCTCTCCGCTAGGTGGCGTTTTGTAAAAACGCTTCTCACTAGCGGAGTATAGCCCAAGCGGGGTTATAAGCGAGACCCAAGCTCGCATTGACACGATCCGAGAAACTTGACATCAGCACCTGAAAGGGTACGGTCAAGTCCTGAAAAGGAAAGATTTTCTCGAGATCTCACACATCCTCCTGAAAGGGAAGAACACACCACACACTTGTCCTGAAAGGGACGCTTTCGCAATCCTCCTGAAAAGGAGAAGACCCACAAACACTCAGCCCCACCAACGGCTAAACCACACTACCAGTTTGTATTTTTATTTTTTCCCCGTCCATCGCGGACCTTTTAATTTTTTTAATTTTTTCAATTCATCATAGATTATAATTTTATTTTGTAACAAAAGATACCGGTCATAATAAAAACCATCAGAGTTAAAACGCCTCCATCTTTATTCACTCGCCTTCCTCTCCTATACCCCCACCACCGTCCAGACCCGGGAACCTTTTGATTCACTCTTCGACGTTCGATCCGAAAACTCCGGACCCTCATCGTTCTTGCCGCCATCACGTACCAACAGAGATTGAAACCCAGCATGTCGGAGCTTTGAACTCCTCCCCAAAACCAAAACCTGGAAACAGAAAAAAAAATAAAATAAAATAAAATAAAATAAAAACAAAAAGAGGATACATTAAAAAAAAAAAAAAAAAAAAAAAAAATACAATAACACAAGAACCAAATGTAAATACTTACCTTGCATACTTACCTTACCTTACCTTACTGACCATACTTACCCGCGCGTAGCCCGCATGCTGGTACGACACTATTCACCAACGCAAACGGACGTCGTTGGGTCGACTACCATAATCCGGGAGAAAAAGCCTACACATCCACTACGCGGCCCATTGTTTAAGCTCGCATTATTCGCCCTCCTCTGGAGAACTATCGAGTATTTTAACAAGAATTTCTCACGAAGGTGTTATTCGTTCGAGGGATCTTGTTTCTTTTTGCAAATTAATAATTCGGATGATTTCATTCATGGAAAAACTTTCATTACAATGCAGGCTTCTTACCGATGTCGACAACATTTTAAATCGGCTAAAAATCGATTGAAAATTTTGAACACCAGTTTTCCTAAAAAATCTCGAACAATCGTCAAATTACGGTTTTAGCAAATGACTTCCACAAGATAATTTCTTTTTTTAGATAACATTTTATTATCTTGAGTGTGGGAAGTCATAATTCAAGTTGTTTCTAGCTTCGAGGCTTCGTGGCATTTAGGTTGTTTGTTATTATCTCAAATTGTTCGGCTTCACACAATTGGCTGCTGAGAATTACCCCAGAGGGTCGGGATGGATCAAAATTTAATTTCAAACTCTTTTTCTTTGTTGAATATTTAACGTTTTTTTAATGATTTGGTCGAAAATTGTATCGGCTGTCATCGGAAAAGCATCGAAAAATATATTCCAAAAAAAATTGATTTGATAATCTCGTTATTTGATTGATTTTCATTGAATTTCCCTTAGGTCTTCGGAATTACCCCACTTTACAAAGTATACTTAAGCTCATATATGAACAAAGCGTCATTACGGTTCACGACATCCGTCGTTTTCTATGTTTTGCATTCTCACATGACAGATGCCATGCTTAAAAATTCTCGAAGGACGGACAAGTTCATGATTTATTCGAAAGCTTTAGATTCGTTTGGCGATGTCCATTAGGACAAGTTTAAGCTCGACCTGTTTGATTCGGGAAGCAGTGGCTTTCGGTACCATTCGATTTATGCATCAAGCGGAAACTCGGATTCAGCGTTTCTCTCGGAAAACCCATTCATAATCTACTAGGCAATTTATACAGATATATGTATATACATATTCCTCTTTATCTTTACAATTGCGCTCGTCAAACGAGTCACGTGACGATCGTCTGTTTAATTAATGAGAACTTTTCTCATTGTTGTTGCCAACGAATGATTACTATTCAATATCAGTTTAAAGTTGCACAAGACCATATTCAAAGCTGTCCTTCTTCCGTTTCGTTTCAACAATCCCCGAGTGTAATCCAGCCAGGATTGACCTAAATTATAAATAAATCGACTGTTCGCGAATAAAGCCCACTTCGTTCTTCCTGCACCGGTCAATTTTTTTTCAAACATTGTCAAGGTAAAAAGCATTATCATCACGAGGAATAATGAGACAGATCATTTTAAACATGAGAAGCCAGAAACTCGGGTATACGTATGCCAAAAGACTTTTAGCCCAGAGTGGACGTTGACCTGGATTAAGAAGTTTCCATCTTGACGACCAAACTTTTCCTCAGAATATTTTCAATAGTTAAACTTATTAATGGCTAAGTCTTCGCAGCCTGGAGTTTGCATGACGGGAATAAAATTATCCTCTTCTTTTGATTTTATTTCTTTCAACCCTTCCGCTTTTAAGGGATGATCTATTTTGAAATTCCATTCAGCGTTAGTAGCAGCAGAAATCATAAAGATCTTCATGATGTAGAAATACTAATTCCTACCCCGAGACGATTATAATGAATACAATAAAAATGTAACAAAAATAATCATAACAGCGATCATAACCATAATGATACAATATGGTTGTTCACGCCCCTCTCGGCTGAGAGTTCCTGGAGCACGATAGCAAGCAATCGACTGTTTAATTCTTTATTCGTCGTTCTCCCCTCATGGTGTTGTGAGGTCGATTTCAATAGGCTCAATAATAGAAAACCAGACTTTGAAATTCGTTGTCCTGCAGAAAGAAACGCATAGTTCCTTCCCTGGTAACGAGAACTTGACAGAAAAAGGACTTGTTTTGCTTCGTCGTCATGACAATAATCCTGGTATATGTATACGCGTATAAATGTGGGTAGCAACGATCGTCACGAGTTGTTTCCTCATGTTTTTTCTTGGCTTCAAGCCTCACCCACGAAGCCTCGCGAAAAAAAGAATCCATTCAAATAGAGGTCCTTGGAAACGGAAAGATTTTGCTGTCGCGTATACAACCATTTTCTCGTATTTCTCTGTCACCAACGATATCACGTATATAAATTGCTATAAAACCTTAGAAGTTCACTTCGTTCAACTTTTTTTTTCTTTTTTCTGCACCGATAGCTGCGGTGAGAATTAATTCAGCAACTCAGGACACTTGTAAATGGACTCACAGCGTTATTAATTAAAATCATTTGAATCAGCAGCTTCGAAGATATTGCGCCGCAGACTAAACTCATGAATGATAAGGTGGTAATTGGTATCGTAAAACGGCGACAATATACGTCGAGGTTGCTGACAAAAGTTTAGCAGGGTGATCGCGAATCGAAAGAACTATTGGTGTGTTTGCGTTAGTTGGAGAAAGTAGGGAGTGTGTTCAGTCGTCGGATGGTAAACTCGACGCTGTTTAATGGCGTCTGCGCTGGTCTAGACTCGATGGCCACACTGTACCGAGCAGGAATATGGGAAAGGTCACTAGCCTGCTGCTCCCTCGTACACAAACACTATTAAGTGAACGTCAGCAGGGTTGGACTTTCTCTGTTTCTCTTTCCCTCTCTTTTCTCATTTTCTACCTCTCTCGCTCTCTCGCTCTCTTTTTCTCTTTCTATCTCCGGTACTCGTGTTCCTGTGCGGTGCGTTCCAGGAAACCTTAAGAAACGAGTTCCATTCCCTGGCGTGGTACTCGTGGGGAGCCTCATGGGTCGTCATCTCCATAGCTATACTCAAATCTTTATATATATATGTGTGTCGTGCATATAAACAAGCACAATGGAGAATTTGCCAAGCAGGCCTGCAGCCAGTCTCATTATTTATGTAAACGCGATCCCCGTAAATACCTAGTGACATATACATACACGGATACATGATTCATTCCATGCGGATTCAGGACACGAAAAAGAAGAATTATTTAAAAAAAACAACCCCGTTGGGAATTAACTTAAAAAGAGAACATTAAAACTTTTTACGTATGTTTATTCTCGTGTTCAACTCGTTACAATAGATTTCTTGTAATGTTAATAAATTATGAATGAAAATATCGAATGAACACGTGATTCTCTACCGAATAGAATTTGATAAACGTCAAAACGGATAAAAGTAATTGGAGTAGGCGATCGGAAAGAAAAATCTTGTTATTTTTGCATGGAAGTCTTCATGGATATTGTGTACGAGACTCAAACTATTCGCATGCACATGTAGCTACACCTCATATATGTAAATATCGCAATAGCATTTGTATTTGCCGGAGACATGAGACAGGTAATTTATTGTTCTTGTATGGTCATTTATAGTTTCTTCAACTTGGCCGGTGCAATTTACTCGTCGATATGATAGGATGAATAATGCTACGGCGCCGTAGACGATGATAGAAAAAGTATGGTCGTCTAGAATTGTCGACGTGTATGCGGCTATAGGGGTGCGGGAAAAAAAACATGAAGCTCGAAATAGAGAGGTTTTATACGTGAACTTTAACTCCCAGAGGGCGTTGATTTTTCAAACTTTGGTGGGGATAAATGAGCGAAAGCAATGAGAGCGCCAAAGGCTTTGTTATTCCTCGAACTTTATTAGACGAAAAATAAATACTGTCTTCTCGTACAAATAAACGCTCAGACTCTTGGATTAATTACACGCGATAGAAAGCTTCAGCTTTCGTGGGAATAAGTCACGTTTGGCAATGTATTAACACAAGACCACTCATGGATAACGTAGTCTCCCTCTCATCTCTCTTCCTTTTTCTCTCTTAATCTTCTCTTCTGCATCTCGATGCTTACGAGAGTTCTTTGAAACGATAGGGGCGCGAATCAACCCCTCAGGGACTATTTGGTCGCTCGCCTGTGAACCTTGACAAAATCGCTTCTCACTTTGATGCTCGTGCCGATGGAGGATTATTTTGCGATCATTTCATCAAAGATGTTAAAATGAATTCGAGAATCATCAACATGGTAAACAAAGAGAGTCAAAAGTTGGAGAAATTCTCATTTACATTTATTTTTCACGGTCTCTACGACCTGACGTGTATCGCATCGTTGAATGAGTAGATTTGAAATAAAAAAAATAAATGAAAAACCACTTAAATTTTGTTTACAAGCCGTGTAAAATTTCTCCGGGCAAGTTGTCGTTCTCCAATTTCGAGGATTCCTCTTTCTTCATCTTTTAGCTCTCCAGGGATTTAAAAGTCGAGTCCTTAGACAGTCAAAGTTCTATTACGAAGCTTCGAGCTTCCCGAAAAGTTGAGGGAGGGGGTTCATTGCTCACCTCTCTTCATCTTTGGGACAAGGTATGACGCAAATGAGCAAGCGCCTGCAAGGGGGCGAGAAACCGGAAGAGCTGAAAGCGTCGACGCGACGAGCTAGAAACTCGTAAAGGATGGAATGGAGAATGTTAACTAATAGCTCACAAACAAACGGACAATTTGGCGAGTAAATTAGTCTTCCAGCAGGAGTACGCACGATTTCCTTTTTTTCGCAGCCTTTACTCCGTGGTCAATATATATATAGAAAGAAAAAGGTGCGATATACAATCATGACTCATATTCAACCCGCCACTTAACCTCCATTTTATCAGCATTTTTGTTTTTCATTCGTCCTCAACGTTGTAGTCATTTTTAATTTCAATTTGTTGTGTAATAAATCAAAATTAAAAATAAAGACGTCCATGACGAAAAGAAGGAAAATTTTCGAAAAATAGCCTCGAAGGGAATGGTAGAAAATAGCCTAATTTGCTGGCAAGGAGGATGCTGATCAGCCCTTCATTCATTGAAAAAATAAGCGAAGTAACAACCCATAGAATGAGTACAGAATGATGAGCCTAAATCTTCCTTATAAAAAACTGCCATACATTGATTCTTTATCGTCGAAATTCAGCCATCCTTACCTCTACCGAAAATAAAATAACCTCTGATGGAAGAGAAGAAAAAAAAGGCTTAGCACAAGCAAAAACATTCCAGAGAAAGGAGCAGTTCTCGATGACAAAGATTTCTGAATTAAAGAAAATTCTCATTGATCTGTGCGGAAGACACAAACGAGAAGAAAATGGCTGCTTGGCGAAATGAGACTAGTGCGGATTGCGTGAAGAAAAAAGTGGAAACGAGAACGAAGAGGCTCTGCAGAACCGACCAAATTGAGCAAAACAGTGGATGAGAATCGAGTTCTCCCTTGGCGTGTAAGCTGGGATATGGAAAAGGGGGTGAGTCCGAGGATCTGGAGCTCAGGTGAAACAGAAGAAATGGTAAGGCGGGCTAGGGGTGGACAAATAGGGAGGCTGAAGTGAGAAGGCTGGGTAGGTGAAAGAAAATTTTCTACAGAAGCGGAAAATGGTACGAAGAAGAAAGAGAGCAAAGTAACGAAACATGGAGAGAGAGAGAGAGAGAGAGAGAGAGAGAGAAATGTCTATGTGTTGAAAGTAAGTATACAGGCGAGTCAAGGGTTCCTTGGTTGTTGGGTGTTTGGCCAACAGCCAAGGCGAATCTCTGGAGCGAAGGTAATGGTTACGTTTTTTCTGTACCCTAAGTCCCCAAGGAGAAAAAAAATCTCACTATTGCTGGAACTCTGGTCCGCGTCTTCCTTTCCTCTCTATACAGTCCTCAATTCGGATAGATATATCCCGTGATCAGCAGAAATTTTTTATTTCATCCGGGATGCAGGAACAGTCGAATAAAAAATAAATAGCATTTACCCTGTTCTTTGGCTGAAGTGAAAAGAAAAGAACATTTTTACTACTTGATAGATTATTTAAACTAAAAGTAGCTGGTTTATTATTCCTGAAAATGATTATCAACTGTTGGTAAATTGTTGGAAAGAAATTCTAATCACGTCGAATCAATCGATGAAACAGTTGAAATTGAGTGCACGCGTGATGCGTGAAGATGAGAATGGACAGTGTCCATATGTGACCACTTCAGAGTAACAGTTTCATTAGGGCTGCTGGTACGTGTAAGATTGATTAATGATGCAGAGCGAGAGAGAGAGAGAGAGAAAGAGGGAGAAACAGAAACTGGAGGGTTCTGTGTGTGAGGTGAGGGTTGATTTCGAATAGATCGGCTGTTCTTCAATGGAGGACTGGTTGCCATTGAAGGACACAAGAAGAAGGGACGTATTCTAATACTAGACACCCTGCTTTACCCAATCACCCTCGTCACTCAAAGAGTTATCGAGGATTATACAAGCCCTCGAAGCAACAAACGTGTACAACGTTGCATCGATGAACTATTACATTTCCGATATATGTCGACTGTCAGACCAACCGACCAGCTGCATTGTCTTTATGGCAGCAGCCGCCATCGGCCTATCGTGCCAACCTATCATCATATGTAGATGGAAGCATCATGGGACCATGGAAGTACGGATACTCGAGGCATCCATTCGATTGTCGTAAACGGTGAGGTACAGTGATTCGGGAAACTCGTTTCGGTATTCAACAATCGGCCATCGGACACCACGAACTGTCGGTTGCGATAGCATTGATATATAAATCATCATCGTCATAACCAATGCGGACGTGAAATTCATTGTAATCATGAGAAATAAGTCTTCATTTATTTGAGTAAATGATTTCAAGCTTCAGATGTATTTTAGCTTTTGTGCTGGTTAGTATAGCAATTTTATTTTACTAACATACACTTGTCGTTCTTGGCTGAATGTCAAAATTGGATTTTCCGCGGGTTAGTGGAAAAACCCTTAAGCGTAGAACTGGACGTGATACTCCATGCACAATAAATGGACCAGAATGACTTCTCGGACTCCTTATTTCTACTTTTATCTCCCATTCTGAGGCCAGAGAAGTGGTAGTTACGGATTTACGAAGGAGCGAAATGGAAGTTCGTGGAACACTGAGAAAGTGGATCGTCACTTTTAATAAGAGGAGTGAAAAGAAAAAATAAAATCTGAGAGACATAAATTGAGAAGTGCAAGCGTACGGGTCCTTTTTACATTTTAAGGACGTCCACTTTTTCTTTTCTTTTTCTCTTCTTCTGTCTTTCCTTTCGTCCTTTCTCCACTCCTTTTCGACTGCCTTTCCATTATTTTCTTCTTATCTTGTTTGTAGTTAATTTTTTTCTTCGTCTGCTTTTACGCTGTTCCTTTCATGTAATTTATTCTATATTTCACCTTACTCGCTCCAAATAATGTACGTATAGAATTTTACACGGTGGAAAGCTCGAGAGAAGATTCGTCTAGCTGGCCCACTAGCCGCTATTAGGAACAAACCGGAAATAGAAGTGGCCGAAGTTTAACTAGCTCCGCAGCCACTGCCACCACTAGAAATACCGTTCCATTGCAATCGCACTCACTCTCTTTCTCCCTCACTCTCTTCATCAACTCAAACTGCGGGGAATTAGCTCCTGGCCGTCGTCCAGATTACTTCTGTAGTCCCTCGATCTCGTGGTCTACCTTCGCACATCCGCATCTATCTCCCTTAAACTTCTCCCACGTATACTTACACCTATCCTTGAACATACACGTTCAAAACCCACATTCATAAGATTGTAACATCCCTTTACGTAACTCAGCGATAAAAAAGACATTCGAATGATCTACTTTAACAGACAAAACGTTGAAACATACAAAAATACGTAATAAAAATTAAACGTATTCCTTTAGTGCATTGAAAAATATCTGAATCTCATGTTTTATTTCAATTTAATGTGGAAATGGGAAAAAAGGCTTGGTAAAAAAAACTGTCGCGTCTACAATGAATTGCAGCGGAACAACACATATACCGAAAATCACCCCTCGTTTCTGCAACTGCAACGTGGCTCGGAGTAACGAATTGTGCATTTGTGTCACGTAACCTGTTTTACGTAGCGCCACGAGGCTTTTGTTCGCCTCGCGAATCTTATTAGTGCGAACCATTTTATATTAAATCGAGTTAAACGCAGTTCACCAACGGGCTTTAAATTCTTCTCATTGTTCCGCGACAGTCACATAACTATGAATCGTCAGATACAGTAAAAGGAAAAGTGATGCATAATGAAGAAATAATTTGACTTATTACGTATTTTTCGATTTCTTAAAAAAACATCAACTCTAAAATTGAAATCAGCAGATTATCGAAGAGTGATTCATTGAAAAAGTTAAGTCTGCGGAAATTTTGAAATGTAAAGAAAAACTAGAATTATAGGTTTTTTGTGACAGACAAATGGGTTCGATAGGAGACAAAAAATTGTCCAACCCTTTTGACATTCATGCCTCTGTTAAGTTGCTGCAGCCAGTGAGCTAAATCCGCTTTACCGATCTTCGGCAATGGTTCATAAAAAGCAACCCTCCTCTTCATGCACCAAGGATATGAGGTGTAACCGTGTAGCTTTTTCTACCTCGTGTTCTTCCCTCATCTCTGCAAGTCGTGAACGATTAACAGAAGCGTATAAGATAAGCCTTCAGAGGGAAGCGGAGGGAGAGGGGGGGGGGTGTGTGAAAAAGAGTCGGTATATACGAGAGGAAAATAAAATGAAGCTTTCACATATGTATACAGATGAAAGAGTGTGAAAGCGATTCCCAGCGTATTTCCTGGGTTATGGGAAGCCCTCCGAAGCTTCGTACCGTTCGTGCTTTCCTGGACGAGCACACACTGCTGTTATCTCTCGTGAAAAGCGTTTACTGCACCCGCCATATATACATATACGCTCACATATACCTACAGAGAATTCCAAAACTCGCCACTAGAGTTTGCGGAGTAATAGAGAGTGAAATATACTAAAAAAAAGCTTTTCCACCATTTATTTCTCCGAAGAAGCTTTTTGTAAAAAGTTGCTGGTTTTTCGATAACCAATCAGCTTTGGTACAGGGTACCAAACACAATGATGGAGCGAGGTAAGCGCTCTGACAGGCTCGATCATCAGCGATTGGCTATTTACGATACAATTAATATCGCGAAAGAGTTTGGTGAACAGAAGAATCCCTCAGAATCTATATCTCCTCAAAAATCCACGAGTTCACTTCCCCCTCAAGCTCGTGTGCTAATTTTGAGGAAGTCTGTATACACGTAAACATACGTATTTATATGTACACATCGTCTCGTGATTTCCCTCTACCCAATGTTTTGAACGCCACCTCGTAAACCCTTCACCCCTATATGCTCAGGAGTGGAAATAGGGAGAGGCTTGTGACTGTATATACACGAGCGAGATAGTTAACCCTACCGCAGCAGTGAACGAGCTACAAGGGCTGTTTTCATATCGCCACTAGTACCGGCTGACACCGGATACCAAACATATGCAACGTTCTCGTGTATACTATAAAACTACCCCTTCATACTCCCGAATCTCTACCGGACGTTTCCGTAACTCTGGCTACTGAACTTTGCGAAATCAGTGCCATTTTCTCGGACACTCTAAACATAGGAACTTATCAGTTGGACCTAACCACTGCGAGTTGACCGTACGGCAATTTTTCAAGAATATTTGTCATTTTTATAACACACGATCACTTCTTGTTCCTGTGTACATTTTTTGATAGTGCTGGAGATATAAATAAACAAACGAAAAAATTGCAGATAAAACTCTTGAGAAACTCACACACCGACATTTTCAGACGTTCGTACATTCCTTCGATACGTGTCTGCAAGAATGCACTTTTTCCACTGACTTCATCGAGGACTCCATTAAAGAACTTTCTCATTCACT
Organism: Campoletis sonorensis; assembly: GCA_013761285.1. Classification (NCBI taxonomy): domain Eukaryota; kingdom Metazoa; phylum Arthropoda; class Insecta; order Hymenoptera; family Ichneumonidae; genus Campoletis; species Campoletis sonorensis. The sequence continues at coordinate 30,937 of JACEOJ010000197.1, forward strand.
GACTCGTCTTTTGCTGGAGTTAGTTTTCGCGAAACGTGGGAATATGCCACGTGGTGAAAACAGGTACTAATCAGCCTATTAGACTGATCCGCTTGTCATATCTGATAAATGGTATTAAAGTAGACTGTGGATGCTTAGTATGAAGTTAGTGCTTTTCTATAGCTTGTGTGTCTAAATATAGCAATATTCGATCGACGTCTGCATGAGCCTAAAGCTTCATAAATAAAACTGCAATAGAAATTATTGAGAGGAATTTAATATTACAAATGAAAATTGCAACCTCGAACGAACTCTTACGACATAAATTTAAATTCGTGACCTCAAATTTTCGAAATTAGCATCGATCTTTGGATTGAGGAAAAACCCTATAATTCATATTTTCTTTCGTCCGCCAAAATGATTCCTTTTTATGATAATCATTATGAGGATCGTTATCATTATGAACAGGACATGACTACGAAAAAATGACGAGTTGGCGGATTCGGAGCTGTGCCAGCTAGGAGATTCTTTACATCGTCAACTGATATTCCGCTGGATAGTTAAAGCTTTTTTTGCTTTAACCGACAGTCGCTTTTATCCCCAAACGACGATTCGCACACAGACACAAATACACATACACGCATTGTATATGTAGATATATATGTGCGTGGATAAATGTGTATATAAAAAAAGGAGAGAGAGAGAGAGAGAGGGGGAGAGAAAATGAACGTTAAGCGCGTCGAGTCTCCGGCACGTTCGCGCGAGGAGGTCGGCCAGAAAAGCGGGAGATAATAAAAACGATAATTGCCACCCCGTTAACAAAGAAACTCTGAGAGCCAACGACGCTTATATGCCAGCTTCATCCCTAGCATTTTAGTCCCGTTTCTCTGGACCGTTATCTCTTGCACTTGGCCCAGACTCTACTCTCTTTCCTCCTTCAATGTGATGCTTTTACCATCAGAGAAAACGGAATAAGAGAAATAGAGAGAGAGACGGAGAAAGAGGAAGAGTGAAAGAGAGAGAGAGAGAGAGAGGGAGAGAGAGAGAGAGAAGAAAAAGTGGGGAAGAGAGATAGAAAAGACTAACTGTACAGCTGTGGTGTATAATCAAATACACCAAAAGCCAACCAGAAGATGGGACGCTACCATTAATGCTGGCAAAGCTCTCTTCTCTTTACACTTATCCCTTTACTCTCAGAGATACCTTAAACACTGTATAAGCACGCTGAAAAACACTCCTACCCTTACACCCTCTCTTTTACACCCCTTTGTTAAAACAAACGATATTCCAGGCATTCAAATTAGAACGAAGAAACACCGAAAAACGTGATCAACCATCAGACAAACGATTTAAAAATTTTCCCTTCAAGTAAATTATTTATTTACAAGCATCTGTCATTAATCAAATTCAACATTAATTTATTTAAATTTTTATCCAACTCTCATTTGATGAATAATTTCAATCTTTTCTCCTTATAGAAAGTTTCAAACAATCCCTAGACCATCGACTTTGAAATTTTGTATACGCAAAGTTGAATATAAAAATGGAAGCAAATAAAAAGTGACTTTTTCTCGAGTGTGAAGAAAAGAAAATGAAAAAGCAAAAATTTTACTCTTGTTTTCATGGGATATTTTGATCATAAATACTATTTTAATTGTCATTATTATTATTCCAGTCGTTGTTATATATCTATGTACATAAGGTATAATATTTATGTACGTCCCGTAGAGACAAGGAGGAAGATTAGAATAATTTTGGAATTTATAGGCCAGGGTTGTGAAGAGAATCGTTAGCAGGGGGAGCCACATTCGCTCGGAGATCCTTCAAACCCCTCCGTTTCCTCGAGCCCCGCATTCAACCCTCGAGGTTTGCCTGCTCACGCCGCTAATGAGCACGATAGAGCACGAATGACGAAGACTCGCGACAATGCCTGGCCGAGCAGGACCAACTTATCCCCTCGAGAGGATAAATAAGGCACCCGAGTAGTTATAACGACGGGGGGTGGTCTCTTCATGACGATGAAAACAGCGACGATGCAACGTAACCGCATCTGCCACGTGTTTACGCAGTCGTTTCGCCTCTGGCGTTATTTTATTCGAGAATCTGAGAGCTCTTGACCCCCTTGACAATATCTGCGAGCAAATTTTTTAGATCACCAAATGCGCGGCCTTAACCCTTTTGCATCCCCTTCATTCTCTTTATCTTTTCGAATATGGTTAATTCCAGACTAGTTCTTATCATGCATGCAGAAGTATCGCTTTCGTTACTTTTGAGAATGATTCGTTTTACTTTTTTTTATTCGAATTAGACTGATTTGGTATTCGAAACTTTTGTTTGTTCGTGAACCTCTGGAAATCACACCTCCTAAAAATATGAAATTATTACTGCAACCTTCAGATCGATGGTCCAGTGATTTAAAAAATTTACGTATTCGAAATGCAAGAAAAAAAAAAAAAAAAAATACGTGCCAGCAAACTACGAACACACTTGCGTCTTGTTCACTATAAAATGGGAACACCAGAAACGTTCCAACTATAAGGAATGCCTTGTTTGTGAGGTGATGATGAAAAAAAAAGAACGCATCAACCACCACAAAGTCTCTTGCGACCCAGGTCGGAGTTACAATGCAAAAATTCAATTAAACGAATTGCCTCTACAGCCGGAGGCAATAACCCACACGTCATCTAACCAGTCCATATGAGCGTGTAACTAGCACGAAGCTCGACAGCCAACAACACGAAGACGACGACAACAACAACACTCGAGAGTCACCACCGCCATCGAGAAAACCTTCAATAAATTCGAAACAATACTAGAGCGTCGTACACAACTTACGAACACCAATTAAAATCTGCTAAACTTGCTAATTAAGAGGTTTTGTAAACAAAATTGAATGATACTTGTTTCGTAGCATCACGGAACGCCAACGGCCTGGTGAACCATCGCACCAGGGACTGTAAACATTCTTCGATATTAACCTAATTAATACGTCATTTATTTCTTAGACGCTTCAGCGACAAATACTACGTTAGAATCAGTTGGAATTTGCCCACGAATACAACTAACCATCACTTTCCATCACCACAGCCCATGGTGTCACTGCCATACTAGTACGTGGCTCCATAAAATACCATGAACATTCCAAATATACAATGGTTGAAATTCATGCGATAAACATCACCGTTACAGACTAGAATAGCCCACTATCTCAACAGTCTATTGCCCACCGAGGCCAAGAATAAAAGACGACCATTTTGACGAATTCTTTCAAACTCCAAGCCAGTGTCGACTACAATGGTACGTATTAAAAATGGGCTTCCAAAAGCTAATACCAAGAGGATCAGAAAAATATTAAATAGTTGTACCAGGGACGATCTTGGTAAATCCATTTCCAGAGGGTTCGCGGATTTTAAATGAACGAATCGTCGGGAAACGCCACGTTAGATACGAAAGTCGTTTGACCGTGCCTCTCCGGTGTCCAAATTCAGATTACTGTTGTCTTTTATGATTTGTAATATTTTTCAAAAAATCTGTCAACAAATTGACTGTCTTACGATCGAAACAGAGTTTAACTGATTATTGATATCTAAAAACCATAATTTTCAGAGAAAACGCTAGATGGATATGTCAAGATTTTAATTTCTGGGTGAACAACAAAACGTATTTAGAGTGGAGTTCATCGCGTTTGCTTCTGTCAGCCTCCATTCTTCTTACTGCTTTGTATCTTGACAGACGTCTATACATACATTCATAAATATAGATGTACCCAGCCAAATACATTCAAATACACTTATATATAATACGTATAAGTATAGATATATTTGGCGAAGAGAGGGCTTCTCTCGCTTGCGAATTGCATTAATTCCACGCGCGCGACACACGCAACCCTACCCAATAAAGCGTCGTAATTGCCGATGGGTCTCCGCCTCGAGCCAAGTATACAGAGGCTGATAAAGAGAGGGAGGGAGAGAGAGAGAGAGAGAGAGAGGGAGTCTGGATGAGACGCTGGGAGTAGAAGAGCCATGCTGTGAGGCTTTATAGACACAGATATATGTGTGTACATAGAAACGAAGGGCTTACAAATCCCACCTCCGCAATATCCAGTTCGGACAGACATTGTGGGATGCACGAGCTCTTCTTCTTGATATATATGTATATAGTATTACGTTCTTGACACCTATATATAAAACACATACGTGCCCATATGTATATATACATAACTATAGAACCAGAGCTGGCCACGTGCACCATTCTAATTTGCTTACGCGCTGGCGCCGAAACAGGCTTAAATCTTACGAATATATACGTATATACCACCGTATGTGTACATAGCGAGAACATCATGTTCTCTCGGTCGAAAGCTCGAAACGGACGTATTGGTTGTTCTCGGAAACCAACAATGCCTCAACGTTTCTATACTTTTGTTCGTTCGCGTATGATTTCAATATATAATATGATATGTGGGTGAAATATATATAGTTATGATGTTTTAGTGATAATTGAAGTCAATTATTCGCTTGACGTCCGCAATAAAGAGAAAATAATTGGTCTTCGATTGAGGAATCTGTCCGGGTGTGCGAAAGCTTGAACAAGGGTTCACAAAAGAACGTGTAAACGTGTTGGAAAGGGAAATAATTAAAACTATTCAAAAACTAAGGTGTATTCCATATAATATACGAAAATTGTGAAATTTTAAGAATAAAGTAGATAAATGTATTTATTTTAATATGAATAATACGTTTCGAAATCAGCAACACCATGAAATGCGTGTATTTTGTACATACTGCATGTTTATCGAATTTTGAGAACAAAAAAAAAAAAGAAGAGGGTAAATTCGTTGAGAAACGTCCTACCAGCATAGACGCCAGGCTCACGCGTTCCCCGTCGTCGTTTTATTTCTCTCCTTCATTTCACTCCTAATGTATTTGGTCCAATTTAAATTCCAAGTGAGAGTTGGGACGCGGCGCGTCACACAAGGGTACAAATATATATATACTCAAATACGTATGTATCTACACCATCATATATATTTATGTTGTGAAGGAGAAAACCCCCATAGGACTTGATATAATTCCGAAACTACAAGGGTTGAACGAGCGAGATAGTGCACATCCAACGAATATTCTCCCGCCATTCTCGAGAAAGAGACAGGTTTGCATATATTTTCCAAATAAGCACGTTCACGTTAGGAAATATCGTGCCCTGTGCGTACAGCTTTTATGCCACAAGCAACGCATGCACAGAGAAATTAAGAACGAGCTGGTATACCAAAGGTTTTATGTCCTCGTCCTGTTTTTAACAGGAGACGTCCATCGCTTTTTTTTTTAGTAGGAAATTCTATCATCTAATTGACGTAAAAAACTGTAATTTTTTTTTATCATCCTCACGATTTATTTCGTTTTGTTTTTTCTTTTTTTTTTTTCAATTTTACTCACCCACTCGATCTATGTCCTCCTGGGTATAGTATTGATGCAACATTGCAGCGTCAACCCTCAGCGGAAAATTGCTTTTAGCTTCGAATCCAATCAAGTCACCACCAATAATCAAGTAATTTCTCCGGAAATAAACATTTGCGGAGTATTACAACTTCCAGTCACTGTTTTCGAAAGTTTTTGATGCTCAAAATTGTTATTATTATTTATTAGACATAAGGTGTAATTAACACTTAGACTGAAGAGTCAAAGTTTCATCGAAGAAAAAAATCATGAAATAAAATCAGCCCTAAAATTGAGGTCAAAGGATGAATCATTATTATTATTATTTTTCAAATCAATGATGTTATCGAGTAAAGAGCGTACGAAAATGTGTTGAGAATTCTCAGGATAGAGAATAAAATGGCATAACGGTGTAGTAAACTCTTTTCGAATGTAATTTGTCGCAAGATGCGGAAGGTTAGAACACTGGCGTTACATCAACACGATTCACGATGAAGCGAGCGCGTGACATACAGGGTGAAAGAAGGTTTTGGAAATAGTTAAGCGTATTCGCGAATAGTTGAAAGGAGGGAAACACACGCGAGCTTGAGAAGACAGTTTGAAGCGGTAACACGGGGGTTTCATGTGGCTGTAGGTGTGATAAACATGGATTTAAAAGACGATGGGCTTGTCTATGGGTGTGGGAAGGTGTCACGAGAGTCGGAGTGGAGATTGGTTTGCGGGGAGTTAGGGGCTGATAAACCCAATCGATTAAACAACTCCAAGGATACATGTGTAGACGTTAAGCGATAGAAACGAAGGCATTGACCCTTTCCTCGTGATATTTAAAAAGGATATCCGCGATATCGCACCCTTAGGTGTTGTTCGAGGGACGGAAAGGGTAGGGAATGGAAATAACCGAAAGATATCGGATAATCACCAGCACCAAGATTGTCCACATAAAACTGTGTATATATAAAATATTGGGGGATGTTTGTTTTTTCGTGATCAGGCCAGCTTTAAGGTTAAGGGGGTGAAAGTTGGCTGGTTGCGCGAGACACAAGAGTTAAATTACGTTGGCCCTGCAAGTGCGCGTGCGCACATGTGCCAGTGGCTTCTAGTCGCTGTTTTGTATAGCCTGCGCGTGGAACAGCCCCGTTTTCACACGTTTCACGCACTGTATCTCTTTCTCACTCGATCGCGAGCGTGGCACAGGTATACAAACAAACCGTCTAACCTTCAGTGCGCTGCTCGACAGACACGCAATTTTACGTCACTTTCCCAAAACATGTCTCATGTTTCGTGGATGTAAACACCGAGAGATTTTATGAACAATGTGAAGGTTTCTCGTCCCAAAACAAAAAGCAGCAACGACGAGCTTAAATAATACGAACGGTCATAGATTGTTGGAAATATTCTGGTCCTCGTTGTACCTCGGGATAAACTGGTGAACGCAAGGGTGGAGAAGGTCTTGCGCATGTCACGGATCGGCCGTTCCACCATCTCCTCGAGTAATATATAGATCTATACATTAATGCATATTTGTGTCTACGTTCTCAAATATAGCAACTGCTAGCAAACAAAAGGACTGACGATTCCTCATTTTCAAGGTCATATCCTGCAGCTTACGCCCTACTTGCATTTCATCCGAGTCTACGAATGTTCGTGTGCGTAAATCTCTGGGAAAGGAAGACAGAAAAAGAGAGAGCGTGAGAGAGAGAGAGAAAAGCTAGCGATAGTGGCGCCACGTTGCGGACTACTTTTGCAAGGGGCGGCTTCTCGTAGCTCGCGACGCTCCACGTTGCTCTCACATGCCTGTTGGTGGAGCTAGCTTCACAACCACCCCCGCAACCATGCGTCCAAACCGCCCTTACCGTCCGCCAATTTTGTACTCCAAACTCCAATGCTGCTGGTTCTCCTTGTGATGGTGCCGGCTCTGGCTTGCCTGCGGTATCGATTGGCCCAGTTGTCTCTCGTTTCCTCCTCCATGAATACATACACATGCATGTGTGTATGTGTATATTTATGTATAAGTTGTTTCTCACGCACCATCATCTTTCTATCATTATCGCTATTTCGTCTATACATACATACGCGTGTGTCAGGACATCAAATTTGACTCCACTTGAAGTGCGTAAAAACTATCGAAAAACTAAAAAGTGTTCAAGAATGTTGGTCAAGACATTTTTTTTTCTTTATCGATATTCTCAGTGGATTATTATCAAGAATGATTTGAAGACAAAATTAAATTCATAGAAGACCCTTCAAGGCACATGAAAATTCGAGACGGTTAAAAATTCTTCAAAGCATCATCGGCCGATGATGTGGAAATGGTTTTTTTACACAAAATGGTAATTTTTCTCATTCTTAATGAACTCAAAATTCATAAGAACTCATTTTTCCGATAATTTGTTTAATAAATATGGATTCGCCAAGTTTTCAAACCGAAACAAGTGCTTTTTCCACCGCCTTTATATTAATTCCAGTAACTTAGCATCAAGAAACTCACAAACGGAGGCGACAGTATCAATGAAATATCCATTTTTACCCGATACGAATATCAGACCCGCGGGAGATTCCTGATACTTTCGGAAACGCCACGGGACCCCGAGTGTTTCGTGATTTCCACGTTCTGCTACGCTGCTTTTATACTTCCGTATAGTGTATCATCGTAGATGAGATTTTGTCGAACAGTTGAGGATGAGACGTCGGAGTGAGAGAAAGATAAAAAGCGAAGAAAAAACAGGACGAGGAAAAAGTAAGAAAGAAAAAAGAGGAGAAAGATCGACAGAGGGACGGTCAGAGAGAGCGAAAAACAGAGACAGGTAGTGGTCACGTCGTATCCTCTACGTGACCTTCTCGTTCGACACACGGGTGTTATCCTTAATAATGGCCCCGATCACGAACGACCTTGGCCATGTTATGAGTTCCGAGGTGGATCCTTCCAATCCACAAAAAAAAGAAGAAGAAAAAAAAACAATATATGTCTATGTATAAACTTCGAGGTCCTTTTGTATGTATACACATATATACAGTTCAACCCCCATGCACTTAAGTTCCCTTCTCATATACTGAAGTGACACCCTTCACAAAAGTCCTCAAACTGATGGAGCTCACAATCTGATAAAAAAAGTTATTCCAATATTCTTGTAAATGAGATTTTTTTTTTCTCCAAATAATTTCAGATGTAGATGTTTCTTTCTTAGAGAATTTAAGCTTAGTTTTTGCTCCAGCAAAACGTGCGAGTGACAAGTAGTTTTCATTTTTCATCCAATTTCGGAATCAAAATATTTTTCGATACCGATAGTTTGGCACGTGGATATGAATTTGGGTCGAGAACAATCTTTATGAGCAATGTGGTAACTTTTATCATTTTTTTCCTCACCCACGCGCGTGCTCGTTACCCAAAATAGCAAATCACAGTCTCTCATTGACTGTTTGTTGTACCACTGTACTTCCCACGTGAATTTATCGTCATTCGAGCTGGCCACGTTACAAGAATCGCGTGGGCGATGAAATTGTCCCTTACGCTTTTGAGCCTTCGCAGGACAAAAGCCCCACGCGAAATCCGCTCTCAACTTATTTTCGTGGAGTTTCGAGTAAATTGTAACACCCACTGCAGTTTTGAATAAAGTTTTCGTGTGTAGAGAAAAAAATGAGGATGCCAGTAGCCTCGTGTCATACGTGAAAATAATGTTGTGGCTCACAAAATTCGTTTTCCAGAGAAACTCGATCACGACATTTTGTTGATTTTCGCATTTTATTAATTTTTATGTGAATTCTTTAAATTACATTTCATTTCAATCTTCTGTTGCTTTGGTTTGACATTTGAGATTGAAACAATGTTTTTTTTTTTTTTAATTCACACAAAATGTTTGGAGTCACGACGGTGATGACATTTGAGCGTGGCAGTCTCTCGAAAGCCAGGAAATCTTCGGACTCGTAAATCTTACTGGCTGGAAAGGTCAGTCTAGACGTCTGACACCTTCGTAGGAGTCATGTTATTTTTGTTTGTCTTATTCTTTCCCTTTTTGTTTCTCTTCTCTTGACGCCGGAAAGATGGTCGTTTGTCCAGGATGACGTATTATAATGTGAGAAGAAATATTCGGTGGAAAGGAACGAAAGGCGAGTTCAACACGTGGGAGATCCGCAGACTTTGGCGTTCAAAATATATCATACGGACGTACAAGTGCGTTCGAGCAAAATTAAAATGTAAAAAGTACAGAAGAACAAAGGCGCAGAAATGTAAAAAGAACAAAATGATTTTGTGATAAAAATTCACTTATTTTAAAATATCACATACACTAGATTTAATCCGCATCTATTTTCAGTGCACGCGCATTTTGATCGAGTCAGAGTGAAATGACATTTTAATCCATTCAAATAATTCATCTCAATCACATGCAATTATCAGATCCATTTGTCTCTCTTTTCCGACACAATTGCCTTGATACCCAGGGAACTTGAATAGTGCGAAGATTTTGGACCGACGTTTCGAAAAAGCGGGGGAATAAGATAAAAAAATGTCAAGGGTCAATGGACAAAATCGATTTGGGCGAAGAAGTCTCATAAGATAGATAACTACACGTGAAGTCTGATGGAGGCCCGGACCAAATATGTTTGAATGATGAATCCAATGACGTGTGTGCTCGGATAATGTTCCTGGATGCTGTCCTGATTATGGCGGTGCTCTTAGCTGGGCTCAGAAGCAATGCGAGGGAAATGTGCCCCTGGGGCCAACAGCCAGTTTCCCTAAAACGGACCAGCAGTTCTCCTCTCTCACTTTCACTCTCTTTCTCTTTCCCTTTGTATGCATCTCTCTTGCTCTTGTTCTTCGTCAAAGCGTCTGGGCAACTGTAGGCCTTCGCTTCTATAGCTTACAGTCAATTATATATAGAGGCGTGCGTGTTTTATATAAAGGGTGTCCCTTAACTTTGATACAAATGTTGACGTTTCGAACGATAAAGTGCGAAATATTTCGTAAGATATTGGTTAATGAGGTGAATTAAAACCATTTCAAAGGTCAAAGCAATTAGTTGCTGAGGATGAATATGGTCATACGTTTTTAATTATCCCTTCTTTTCATAACGTTCTGATTTTCTAAGAAATGGAAAGTCAACACTTTATGAACTTTGCATAAGAAAGAAAGGGGTTCGAAAACTTTCTGCAAAAAATTGAAGACTTGCTGTTTTCATTTTTGGGTACGATTTGCAGGACACCCTCTATTTCACTAAATAAGGCAAATTCTGCTACCACTATCATGCAAACGTTGGTCAGGGACTTTTGGGATTCCATATATTCCCCAAGTGCATGAAACGCATAGATGCGTGCATGAAGAGGCTTATCCACCGCCGTCATAGAATGGTAGCATATATATTCGAGGATTTACCCTTGAGGATTTCCTCCGACGACTAATGATCCGTGCATCAAACGACCAATTTTTGTAAAAGAGGGATTTTTGTATAACAGGGTGTGCGGTCGGAATAAAAAATTCATGATTCGCTGGCAGGCGAATTTTCCGAAATTCTATGAATCTAAGGAAAAAAATGGCGAGGATTTAAACTGGGAATTTAGTGAAAACTTCAATTGTTTTTCAATTCTTTTCATTTTTTGAACACTAATAATTTCTCTAAAATCCCACTCTCGCTAAAATAGTCAGAAAAATAATATTTCTTATTGACATTGACCGAAAAGGAGAACAATCGGAGGATTTTTATGTGGCGGAAATGTGTCGCTTATGGAAATGTTGGCTTGGTACGAAAGGGTTGAATGTGATCATTAATAGCATAGCAGTCCCACGACACTCGTGGAAAAAGTCCTCCCTGTACGAGCACCACAGGCACAATGGTGGATAAAAAATTGCGCAAGTTTTCATTCTCGCAAGGTTGTACGTTCTAATTTGCTTGGCTTTGGCGTACGTGTGTGATCGTTAAAAGTCTTTCGCCTTTAGAATAATGTGTTCAATATGTATACATATGTGCATAAGAAATAAAAATCATAACTATACATATATTTAAAAACAATGTAGGGAATTGTGTTTGTTTTTTTTTCTCGAATCCATGCATATTCATCGGCTGCTTTTTATAACGAGCTGGGCAAGCGAATATAAAAGAAATAACTGTATGTGAGAGAAATGAAGAAAATTACCGGAATTAAAGAAGAATATTTAAAAGGGTCTTTCTAACAATCGCATATTTATTTACGTTGTTTATTGTTATTCGAATAAACAAACCCAAACAAAAGATAAGCGTAAGACATACGCAAAAAAAAATAGCAAAATAAGGTCGAATAGAAAAGGGGGAGAGAGAGAGGGAGAGAGAGGGGGCGAGAGGAAGATACTAAAGCAACCATGAATTACAAATGAGAGTTGGTCGATGCTCAATTCTACCTTCGAATGCATCATTCCCGCTGGGCATAAAGGATCTACTTAATAATTGTAATTTCACAGATACGGATTTATACCTCTCCCGGAAATGAACTGCAATGAGAAACATACGTGCAGACATATTTGTGTAAAAGTTCGTTTCGCCGTCTCGCTGTTGCTGGAACTTTTATTTCTTTCATATAAAAAATGATTTCCAAACGAACGCAAATGACGTATTGATGGCGTTTAATTAGTTTCGTGCGATAATGAATAAAATCGTGACTTTTGAACGTCCCGACCATTTGTAAGGTGTCGATAAATCGTTTGATCTTTTTATAATTGAAATAAAATGTTGGGAATGTAGGGCAGGCAACTTGAAATCTGAAGATGAGATGGAAAAGGGTTAATAATAGAAAGTGTACGAAATTACAGAAGAATTGGGTTAATTTGATTGGTAGTTTTTTTTTGAATAAAATGACTATTGAAAAAAGGGACAAAATGTGCACTGATGGAAAAAGTACTATGGGAAAAGATGAAGGGAGAAAAAAATGGTGGAAAGAAAAAGCAAAGTAGAAGAGCGATAGGGACGAAGAATGGAAGAGGCTTACCCCGAGACTTTATGAATGCCTGGCTGTGCGGTGCGGAGAGTTCAGGTTAGATAAGAGCTCTTTCAACCTCGTCACTCCGTGGACCACGCACCCCTGAGAGATTCGGCTTACTACATACCTAAATCCTTTAACGTTCTCGAAACTCTGTATACCTAATACCCGCTCCCTGTGTAAATCATATATTTATGAAAATATACAAAGTGTCCCCAAAGAGCGAACGAAAATTGCATAAAATAATTAGGTTTTGCAAAATTTAAAGGAGGAAGGTTTTTGCCATTTCTTTTTCCGATCGACATTTGATATGATATTAATTAAGAAGTAAAAATGAATAACTAGAGTAAAGTTTTTTTTAGACGAAAAATGATAAAATTTCACGACAATCCATAGTTTTGAAAAATGTTAAAAATTCTTTTAAATAAAAAACGATAAAGTTGATAGATAAATACCAAATACACATGCACTGGTTTTATTGTATTAGTTTATTGTTATTTCAAACGCTTCATCTTGAGGCATTTTCATTAGACGTTAGATGGTGAGAAACATGGGCGGTTGACACTTCAAAGTAACGCACAAAGTTTACGTCTCTTCCACACGAATATGCAAAGCATATATGTGTCTGCATCGAGGACCATTGAGGGCGATGCACTCGCCGTTAATCGTGGAAGTTTAGCACCCTTGGAGTTCCTTCGTACCTGTTGCCTCTTTCCTACCCCATTCCCTCTTTCTATGCCTCTCTTGCCATGTACTTGTGAGATTAAAAAAGAACGCTGTTCAGAAACAAGGAACTGGTTTGTGTGAAAAAAGTCGTCGTGATGTTGTAATTCATTTTAGTTTTTTCTAAAATACTTGCGTATATAGGTATTTTTCAAGAAATTCGGATGTTTTGATCATAATTAGTGGCTTTTTATTTGCGTATTTTACGATTGTCCGGTTGTCATTTTAGTGCACAGATTTTTTTTAAATGTGTTCATCCTCGAAAAAGTGCTAAATAGCAACAGATGCATGAAAGAAAACGAAAGAGAGAAAGAGAGGAATGGAGGAAAGCTCAGAAAGTCGAGTGCGAAAAAGGAGGGTGAAGAAGAAATAGACGAAATAAATTTCCCGGTGGGACAGGAATTACCGTGGAAACGAGAAAAATAATGAAACTCGTTTTAAAATCTGTTAAAGTGAATATTATTTAAATCTAGCAGAATAACAGAGGTATCGCGTGAACGATTACCTGGGCGAGCGAGCACGACCAAGATAATATATGATTACATAAATACATAGAACGTTAAGGATGAACGGGGAAAGAAGAACTAGGAAGAAAAGAAGAGATGAAAATATGAAAAATATTAGAGGGTGTAGAGGGATGAAAATTCAACCCTCTAACTACCGTCGAACAACCCCTGCTCGTAATTTTATTTAAAAAATCCACGTCCACGTTAATATACCTTTCATCCAACAGCACGTCTCTCTCTCTCTCTCTCTTTCACTCTCTCTTTCTCTGTCCCGCCAGCTCCCTCCATCTTCTTCGCTCATCCCTGAAGTGAAGTTTCCTCCGGGTTGGTCCAAGGTTCCCGTTTGCCCTCAACTACGTTTTTTTTTTATCTCTTGCAACCAGCCGGATAAGGTTAAGGGCTCGGACCAACTGAGAACTTGCTTTTGATTTATGCTCTTCTAACACATAACTCCATTTTTTATTCTGGCTCCTAATGTCCTCCAGAGAACTCTATTTTTTTTCTCAGTTGTGGATAACCTCACCGCCATTTTTTATTTTGATTTTTCTAAGCACGTAAAAGTCGACCTCAAACTTTTTGCGTTTCTCCAAATTCTAAACTTCATCCATTTTGAGCCACGCAATCAATCTGCGACCTCTTACACTCTTTGTCTCGGAATCCTTCATGCAATACATCTGATCGACTTCAATTTTAGTCAAAATTTCAAGACACATATTTAAAATTTTCCTGGCTCAAGAAATTTCAGCCATAATTCCACGCCGATGGAAATCGAGAAAAAAAATTCAACTATCCATTGCACCAGGTACTCAATTACGCCATGAATGAATGTGAATTAAAAATCAACCTTTTCACGCTTTTCACCATTGAAATTAATACCACAGAAGTGCAATTTTTTTTTTTTACACTAAAAATATTGTGATTACTGGATTTTTATTTTTATACCCATTCAAACTTGTGTGTGACTTATAGAAAATATTGAAATAGCTGTACAACAAGGCACTTCATTACTATGTACAGAAGCCGGGAATTCACGTTTGTCATCAGGCAGCCCCTTTTGCAACAACGACGACAAAGCAAACATCGTTCTAATAATACGCCAACGTTACCGCACTTCACTACCTCATTCATTTCCAAATTTCCAATCCATCACAATACGTATCTTGTAGCATTGGGCCTGACGATAATGCTGTCCTTGGGAAAGCCGATACCACAATAGCCATCGAAAACACGTGTCTACTCTTATTGCTATCAGCTTTCATGGAACAGTCTAGTCCAGTCTGGTTATTCGAGATCCTTTGGAAAAGTCTATTCCATATTTATGATGACAATTTAGTCCCCAAAAATTGTTCTAATTTTTTGAATTATTTTCAATCTTGCTTATCAATGACTTTGTATTTTCACTCGGAGTGTAAACAGCCAATCGCGATTCTCCTGAAGTTCTCAACCTAATCGTCTAATAAACAAACCTTCACTGCTAAAAAAAATTTCAATAACTCCGTTGGTCATTCACCTCTTCTTTTAAGATAAAATAAAATAAAAATCCACGGCCTAGACTTCATTTCGTTTGAGTATATAGATACATGGATGTACGCATCGCACAGAAGGATCCGGGAATTCATCGAAAATGTGCACCCTGTTGTGGGAACGCACTTTCACCCAGTGAGCTGCCAACTCGAATAACGTGATTCGCTATGACGGGATCACAATTCGAGAGAACACCCCCTCGTCGATCAGGCCTGCCCAAACGTCACTATACTCAATCGTCATTTTTTTTTGTTTTTTCATCTACATATGCATTAGAGTACGAGGGTGGGAAAGAAAGGGATGACAAAAATGAACAAGATTTTTGATCGCAGTGTCAGGTGACGTTTGTTGTGGCCTGGACCAAGTTTTATCGCTTATCAACCATCACGTTTGATCAACATCGTGCTTATCTCAACCTGATAATCACGAACTAGAAAATTGTATATATAAATATAACGCGCGAGATTCAGACCAGAATGAGATAAAGTGACAGGAAAATGCGGCTGTGAAGGAGAGTGAGATTGAGCGAGGGATGTTTTAATCTACTATATCCATATAGCTCACGTACAGAACGCCATAACGCTCATCGATAGGGTTGAATTTCCCTTGAGGCATCACTTCGGAGTATTGCGAAATGACACACGTTTTCCTCTCGCTTCCATCCCCGTTTACACTCTCTGTACATGTCTACCACGTGATTGTATATAACATTTTACTTACTTCCAAAAAATTGGATTATTATCACTTAATATCGAGGTTTTTCGCTACAAATCACACGTTATTTTAACACACATCGAGCTTGTTCTGTATTTAACTTTGTTTTAGCAAAATCTAGATTTTTAAACATTCTGTAAAACGTTTAAATAGTCACTGTAAAAAGCTCTAGTTCATGTATGACGTTAAACATTCAAAATGGTCAGTTTATACAGTTTGAAGGTATCTCATACCTGGATACTCGCTGAGTAAAGAGTAGTAATTTCGACTTTTCCTATTAGTTAGTATATTTAACCATGCAACAAGTGATTTTGAAAATTTTTGTCCGCTGTTATACAAATTTGAAGTATGAACCATTCGTTTTAATCGGATTTGGGAAAAAGGTCGGTTCCTGAGGATGATGAAAAGACAATAGCGAACTAGGGTACACTATCACGGAGAAAACAAATATGAAATGTATACGTCATATGATGTGATACTCTACACGGCTTCTCAAACAATGACGTAGTACATTTAAATATTGTAGGAACGACTTTAATCTCGAGAAGAGGGAAGAAGAAAAAAAAAACACCATCCCAGTGACATAGTTTTGCCTCGTCATACCTCAGAGAGATAAAACCGAATGGTATACGTTCCTTTCCTTTCATTTTTCCTACAAATAGTTTTGGTCTATGAGTTTCCACAAAATGAATAGACAGTTCCGTTGCGTTGATGTTGATTTTTTTATATTTTTAATGAAGTCGTATCCAGTTATCTTCCCATTCTGGGAACTCGATCAATAATTTCTCATTAACTTTTTTTTCTCCTTACATTCCTTTTGTTTACTTTTTTTTGTGAAGCTTTATTTCAATAACAAATACTAGGCTTTTGGCTCTAATGACTGTTGAACGTATCCGACAAAATATTTGCAGTTTCGACAAAAGCGACCAGGCTTCCGTTTAAGAACATCGGAACGCTAATTCTTTCAGAAATTCATTACATTCCGAGAAGATTCTAGAAATGGAAGAAAAATTTTCCCTCGATGTTTGTTGCTCGGAACATAAAAATCTATTCATTTTAAATTCTCAAGTTTTTTGAGTTCTAAAAACCCCACAATAAGAAATTTCACGTCAATTGTAAGTAAGAAAAAATATATGACTGAAAAGATCAACATGTTTGAAAGAGGAGTAACGAATGAGGGACTTTATCCTCATTGTTGAATCCATTTTCATTAAAATTCACAATCTCTTTACTGCTCTCATTAGCAGCAAAACCGAACATACGTAAAAATGATCATACCTCTATTTCCGAAATAAAAGGAAATCTTATTATTCTTTTCGCTCGTTATCTCCTGGTCCAATAAAAACTAAACCAAAACGGATGGGCTTTTATGATTTTTTTTCTTTTTTTTTTGAAAGAAGAAAAACAGGAGTGATTAATTCGAATGCAACTGACTTGCAATAAAAATGAAATCAGTAACTATCAAGTGCATGCCGCTTGCGCTTATTTAAAGTTCGTGGAAATGCGTCAAAAATATTAACAATATTGATATTCTTAATCAATTAACCAAATGATACAGTATTCGTAAATTTTATTAAAAATAATACCTTCGATTAAACTCTCTTTGATTTTTCATTCCGAGGCTGTTGAATGCGAATTTCTTTTACATTTCCATACCCACGGGAGCAATCATATTTTCTAATTTATTTTACCAAGCCAAACATTTAATCGAATCTCTCTCTAGCCGCGCCTGATCAAACGAAGATTTTTTATCCTATTTTATTTTTTATCACGTGGTATAAGAATCTTGATATGGGTTGTGTTTGTGCGCCACTTTGGACCATCGTTGGAGCGACCTTCCAGGTACAGTTTGGTGTTTCCGTCTCGCTGAATCTAGTGGTATCTTGCAGCCACCAGTTGGCATCAAAGAGAAATTGGAATCGACGTACAGATGTAGTTGTATGAGGGACATAAGTGTGTATGGCACATGGAAAAATCGATCGATAGATATCGATACTTGTTTAGAAAGTTGGAGTGCGATGGAAAAAGGGAGAGGAGACGAAAAAATAGCGAAGGCAGAAACATCGCAATTCTTGTGTCCACGAGCACACCCTCGTCATCTTTTATTGATGTCGACCTGCTCCGGGTGACTGCGGTTTAAAGAGTTAATGCCACTACGAGTCCGGCCAGATTGAAGTTCGAGTTTGGAACCTGCCAAGCCTCTATGTTCAAACGTCCCAACTACTTTGCCACCCTTCGATGATCATTGCGAGTCTCATAAAAAAAACATTTGAAAAAGTCTCGTCTCTTGTTTCCGATTCGGATCGAGAATGCTTATGTTCCTCAGCAAAATTCCGTAGCTATGATTTTCATCATTTTACGTGCACTCTCAAAGTGCATCTAAAAATGTTGCACCCTTCAATGCAAAAAAGTGGAATTTTGAAACGAAGGCATAAATTAATGCCAGCAATTCTCTTAACTCTAGTTCATCACACTGATGTTACGTCCCAGAAGGCCACCACAGGAGTGTGACCCACCAGACCGGTGTCTAATGTTTTTGATTGATTGGAACATTCGTTCGATTCAAGAAGTTTTCTTTTCCTTCACCGAAAAAATTTCAAAAATCGATCGGAGCTCTAAACATTGATTCGTTCAATGCTCAAAACGAAAATGTCGGCTTAAAAATTATTTTTAAAATCCATACTAAACCCGCGCTCCAGTGTAAAATCTAAAGCAACCCTTGTTAAAGCGAGTATAAACTTTTTCGTATACGATTGAAACGCGACTAGTGTACGAGTGTGTGTTTGTGTATGAAAGAAACGTTGAAACATCCCCGAGGACACGTGTGAGTATGAATTTTGTTACGGGTTATATCGCGATGTACCAAGAGGCCCATGACCCAACAAAGGGTTAGAAAGACGAGAGAGGGGGGGAAGGAGCGATACACAGAGCGACCTGCTTGGACGCATGCAAATATGTGTGTCGTGGAATGACATCTCCACCCTCTTTCGCCCGTAACCCCTTGCAATTTCCCCTCGTTTTCACCCCCTCTACACCCTTCCAACCCTCATACGTCGAATCCACCCCGTTTTACTTCGTTCTCGTACCTCACTCTCGCGTTATCAAGCTTCTCCCCGCCCCCCCGCCTTTCCCTCCCCCCATTCATCCCCTTTTCCACTATCGCCTCTGTCCCTTCGGCCATTCCACCCTTGCACGTATTTCTCTCTCTCTCTCTCTCTCTCTCTTTCTCTTTTTCCCTCACTTTGTCGCTCTTCCAACATCCAAAGATCAATACACGCACGAGGTCCTTGCTCTGAATTACCCTCTATATGTATATATACAGCTATAAGTGTTAGTGTATGTATGAAAAAAATGTACACGTGCATGTGTATACAGATATGTATGCAGAAATTTTTTTCCATTTTTTTTTTTTTTTTTTTTATCATTACGGCACCCCAACGCGCCATGTGTTCTTCACAATTCCCGTTTCGGAATTACGTGAATTCTTCGGCTAATTCACTTTACCAATATATAACATAACTCTGCACTTGCTACGTAATTATCGTAAACGAATCGTTTTTCTTTATATTTTTCCTTCGACACTTTATCGTTATAGGATTTTTATTACTTTTTTTCTGCACCCAGACATTTTTTGCATACGAAAATTTGATAATCTTTTGAATTCTGGCAATACAACGTCCACATTTTTGTTCAGCGAGTCTAATCCATTCAAATGAAATGCGATTTTACTGCTTCATTCCGCCGTCATTTTGGGATCCGGTGTGATAATTTATGGCTTAATCGGATTGAGAAAAAAAAGTACTGAAATTTTGGGCCTTGCATGGTTATTTTACACCCAACTGCGAAAGGGTTAACGAAAAGACTTCACTTTGTTCGCTCTGCTAATAAAAGTATACTCGTCTCACATTATATGATTTTCCTTTTTAATGAGTCTGAGTTTCGATGTATTTTTGTTCAATAATTAAAATATTTATTGGACCCAGAGATGTCATTTTGATGATTTTCTGCTGCAGGGTTGATTTAAAATTCGAATTCAATTTCACCGAATTTTTGCACCGTGTGATACCAAGTCTGGAATTTTTTATGAATATCTCAGAATTTCAAAAACGAGATTGTCTTCATTGAGCTCATAATTTGGAGCTCTCGGGTTCATAGAAAAATTGCATTCCTGTTCGTGCTTCAATTCGTTTCCACGTTAATTCAAATCTAATGGAATTCCAACTTGCTACTATTTTTCAAAATTGAAAATTACTCAAACGTTCAATAAATTTGAAAATAAATGGAGGTCAAATTACTGCAGTTTATGATCTACATCTCGTTCATTTTATTCATAATTGCTGTGGTTTCTTTCAAATCATTAGCTGCTAAAACTATCGAAGTCCAATTTTTTGAAAAAAGTGCCAGTACACATATTGCATTTCGAGCACTTTAAAAGTATTCCAATTCGATTCGAGTAGCAATAAAAAGTGTGAAATCAAATACGTACAAAAAAAGAGTTCAATTTCGGGTATCCCCGTGAAATTTCAACGAAATTACAAGAGAGAGTGAGAGAAAACGGGGAGGGAGAGAGCACTGCGACCATTTTTAATTATTACCCGACACCTGACACGACGTACAGGGGAAAATGTCACGTACAATGTTCTTCAAATTTCTCCAATACAGCCCACATTGATCGATCAATTACGACAATCTATATGGATAGATACATTATGCATCGACAAAGTTGGTAACGAATTCACATTGACGTAATGAATGTAATGAGCTTTAATAGTTATATCGAATGTTGAGTGGTTTTCCTGTAATTGTTATTAATTCTGTCAGCTTGGTAGATCAAAATTGAATATTATTTGAGGAGGAACGAAGCATCAGTGTACCATCACAAACGCGTGAATTATATTTCGTTTTAATGCAATACAAACTTGTCAAAAAGAGTGACGTTTGCTGCTAAAACTCGTTAAAGTCTCGTCTTCTATAAAAAAGTTAATTTAGGAAACATTCATTTTGATTTTTATCGAATCGAGTATTTTTCAGTCATTTCAACTTCAATAATCTTCAATATCTTGAGACATTTGTCAATTCAACTGGAATTATTGGTATTTGGTTTAATTAGTTATTATTGTTGATATTACCTTTTTTGAAATTTTTATTTCCTATTGCACCAAAACGTTGTTGACTAGAGAATTACTTGAGAAATGAAGAAAATGTTTTTTTTTCTTTCGAAGTATTATTTTCAAGTAGAACGTGTCGATTTCTTTTTGTTTACTCGCGCTTAAGTGTGAGATCACATTTCGTAAAAGGGATGATATCATGCGGAGCTATGGTGTGGCGCAGACCATGCGTCTTCGAAGGTACTAGGAATTTCCGTGAGCGAAACCAGAGCTGAGCCAAGGGCGAAACAGCTTCGCTAGCCTCACTCACACTATCGAACACTTGTAACGGCTCCGAAGAGCCAATAAATCGAAGAAATCGATGGCTGATTGAATGGAACGAAGTAGATTGCTGCTGCTCTGTGTAACTTGCAGCACGCTAAAGTGCTTAGCAGTTAAATGCTGTGGAAATTGCGTACCACAGCCACTCCTCTCGTTTCCTTTATTTTTTAGTTCGTTCAACCTCCTTTCATATTCTTATACTTGTCGTTCATTTATGTGAAGTTACTCTTGTCAATTTTGTATAAAATCGATGAATATTATTCTACGTTATAAGCGAAAATTGAATAATTAAAATGATTGCATAAATGAATGGCGTTCAAAACGAGTGTTTCAAAACAAAAAATTATGTAACTAATCCTTTGAAATATTGTCGAATATGTTAAATTGCATTGAATTCGAAATGTAGACGAAAAAATCATAATGAGTCACGTGGGAAACCTCTGTCTCTTCATTCATGGCTTAAAAAATCAACGTTTGATTGATTCTAAAAAAAAAAAAAAAAACAATTGTCAATTATTACGGGTCTAGACCAAGTAAAAATCAAATGACAACGTATCTGCTATTGCATGGAAAAAAATAGATAGCAAATTCAAGATGGCTTGTAGTTAGAGTCCGGTCGGATTGATATGAAAAGGCCAACGGACGCGTTCATTTTTATCTCTTGCCAATTTCCTTTCAGGCGTTATTTCTTTCGGTCTGTCTGGCGAGAGCCACACAGAATGCAGTATTGGGAAGCCAGCGTTTTCGAAGCATGTAAGATATATTTGTAAGCATCGTAAGAGAGGTTTTGAGAAACAAGATTTTCCGGAGAAAGGTGATCGTGTGCAATCCACATGTGTACAAAAAAAAATCCCCGAAATACACTCAAGGAGTAAACAACCCTTGCGTGAACTTCTATTCTCCGGTTTTTCTCCTCGTTCTGCCCTTCAGTCTCCGAACGGGAGCGACCCCTCTCCGTACACCCCCTCGGAAAATCGTACCGCAACTCTCTTGGGACTCTGACCCAAACCCACGAAAACATCTCGCGAGATTTCTTCCCAACGATCTACGAGTCATCCTTCTCTGCTTTTTCTACGCCATTTTCGGCTTCGTCGCCCATTTGAGGGTTCGCCACAATTGAGGGTTGGTTTTTTTTTTACCTCACCATAGCATCGTCAATTTCCCATTAACTTTCGTTCAAAATAAACTACTATGGGAGGTTTCATTGAGCACGATATAAAAAAATAACTTTTCGGTTCATCATCATCCAGCACTAAATTTCGAGAAAATTCATTCCGTTATATTATTTGAAAAAAATGGCTACGCATCCGGAAAATACATTTAATTGATATAACGAGCATTTAAATTATTCACTTTTTTTCTCAGTCTAATTGAGCTCCAATGAACTCTAAGAAATTGTTTTTTTTTTCCATCTAAATATTATTATACTCCTGATCAATGGAGAAGGTCTAGATTTTTAAGTGATTAATGAACATTTTTTTAACAACTTTCAAGAGCATGAAGTTGAATTGAAAGATAAAATGACAATTCTTTTTATACGGTATTTAAAAATATTTGCATAGCCTTGCAACCCTGGGTGGATGTAACAATTCGTAAATGATTCATTGTTCTTAGACATATAGTCAGTTTTTAGTAAGAATAACGAACCTACTTTGGTGCCAGCAATTTATGCACATCCAGAGTCCAATTTCTATACGAGGAATACATGCCTCAACGTTTTTCACGACGTAGTGGTCGTAGCAAAAGGCTTTAACTTTGAATAAACGTATTCAAATGGGATTAGTAAATTGATGTCAATACACCTCTTTAGTTGAAGCAAATAGAAATTTTGTTAATTCCAGTATTCCAAAAATCGAATAACCGGTCGTAGTATAGATTAAAATGGATCTTTTTGTGGGTGCGGACAGAGGATTATCAGTAAATTTCCATGTATTTGATGTGATATGGAGTGTCGAGAAATATTATATTTTTGTCAACTTCCAACTTATAATCAACGTGCTGAAATTATACGGATGAGATTACGGGAGATCGAATTTTCGCCCGTACCGAGGGGAATTGATCGAACCGAAATACGCATGTACACATATATATTAAAATATATACATATGTACGCATACGTTCACGTGTGGATGGCGTCTGAAATGTATTCGAAATTCGCACGTGACATATATATCTGTATGTTTTGGTAGCTTCGCCCAAAGTATCGTATAGCGCAACAGGATCGCGTGTGATTACGCGTCAGAAACTGCGGGTTCGTGACCGATGCGGGCTTTTATGAAATAAACCGGCCATCCGGGAGCATTATAATTTATTCCAGCCGGTTAATTGAACACATATTTTCTCCCTCTCTCTCTCTCACTTTTTTTTGTTCTCCTTTTTTTTCACCACATGCGAATTAATAATGGACGATATTTTTTTCAACTAGTTCTATCGTGCGTCGAGATTTTTTTTAAACCGTAGCATCGAGTGGTTTCGACATCCAAGAGTAGAAAAAACTCTTTAAAAAAAAAGTCATGATAATAAAGTGGGATCTCATTTCATTCAACTTCGTATTTTTATTTAGAAAATTTCGTCATTACAATCAAAGTGCCCTATTTTTTAAATGAAATTCGGTTCCTCGAAACTTGTTTTTACTCCTTGAAAAAGCTGTGATTAAAATCGTGAATATCAGAAAAAGAGCTCATATTATTTATTTTCATTATAAAATTAATATCAAACTTCCTTCGAAAGCCATGATTTATTCTATGCAAGCATTTTAACAACAATTTATTTGGGCAACTATTTACCATGGTTTGGGTCTTTAATTGGTTAAACTGAGCGTATAATCGTGGAGTATGATTCCAGGAATTTTTCGTGAATCTCATTATTGCTGTATGGTTAAAATAGCATAGAATAATGGGGCATCTGGGTAGGATATGAGTGTAATCGGAGGATTAAAATCATTACGAGTACGCTAATGGTCCTTTATACGATGACGTGATCGAACAGTATCCTCGGTTGTTCTGATTTTGCGAAATATGTATACTTATGAAAATGTGTAATGATTGCAAATGATACATAGGCCTGCATAGGTAGACCAGAAAGGGGAAGAGTTTGTATAAACATTACGACCGCGAACGGCATTCATAAAATATGACGTTTGTATTTTTCGAAAGCTGTCTATTGAAATAACGATTCCGTAAAATCCAACACACGTTGAAACGTACGTGCATCGGGGCAAGCTCGTATTTTCCCTGTATGACGTTTTGGCTTTCGGTTAAATCAACGATTTTAATTAATCCGATAAATTCAGATTTTATACGAAAGCGACATGACAGTCGTAATTTTTTTTTCTTTTATACCATGGTCAAACTTTTGTTGGACATCTCGTACATTTTTTTTTTTTTTTTGACATCTGTGGTACTGTGAAAAATGTCAAAATGTTGGATATTTTATTAACATGTGGTTTCCCAGAATTTATGCTCGGTGATTTTGTATTCTGCACCCTTGCATCAAAATACGTATGAGCACTGATCGCAAATTTTTTGGAGATATACTAATGACAACGCAATATCTCGAGCCGATAGATTAGAATCATTAGTCCTCCTAGTAATTTTAATATTAATAACTTTAGTGATTTTATTACAATGTAATTACTGCTGAATTCGGCTCATTTAAATTATAATGTTATGAATAAATGAGTTTTATTTATTATAATTTTTTTAACTTTTTCATCATTGTTTTGAGGAATAGTTTTTCCATTGATTACTTTTCATTAGTTATTATAAGTGACAGAAGAGTTTACTAATTATCAGTCCAAAGAGCATGTATCCGTATCAATGGTAAACTGATGTTTTCTCATCATGTTTAACCACATGTTTATTTTTGTATCCAAAAATAATTACGATTTGTGAATGAATTTAGTTTGAAGCTGTCTTTACAAATCTGAATAATGTTTGATAAATTAAAGCGGAATCTGTACAAGTGTTTTCGAATTTCCGTAGTCTGTGTACGTCAACACAATTCTCTTTAATTGTAACCCCATTTAGAAGATGTAATTGCCAAAGCATCGTTGAGTTTCTCAGGTAAAGATAACAAGGCAAACTGGCAAAGCAGTTCTCGGATACTGCGAAAGCGTAGTTCTGCGTCCAATTCAACATGAAATGATCACATATAGATATGTGTTTATATATACAAACATAGATAGAAATTCTGTTCGGTAGGGGAGTGACTGGATTCACAAACCGAATCTCGAAGAAATCTTTCCATCTCTCTTCTCTCTATCCCGTTACTCGAATCAGCTGTGAGCCCAGATTGAACTCGATAAATTAATAATATATACCATTTACGAATGCCTGTATAGAGAGAGAGAGAGAGAGAGAGAGAGAGAAAGCTACTTATTTTACTGCCTCGAAATGTGGAAGGTGCTTGAGTAGATACTTCCACCCCTGCAACCCCTCGACTCTTCGTAAAGTGTAGTTTCTCTCAGAGCGTTAACTTTGCAACGAACAGAAGGAAGCCAAACTTATAACCCTACGTAAGAAACATCTGCAATATTCTCGAGATACCTTACATACGAGAAATATAATTTCATGAAACACAAACCCCATGCATCTAATATGTATTCAGCAATCTGATTGCCAATTACTTTTGTTTTTCGAATTCTAGTAAGAAATTGGTAGCCAAGTCCAGGTTCAATGGGAGCAAACGTGGTAAAAAAAAAAAATCTCAGATAATCGAAAGTTGAAGGTTCGAAATTAATAATTTCATTAGTTTTGAGTTTTCACTTTCGCGAATGAGAAGTTGAATTCAAATTTGTATGGTACGAAAATACAGCTAAATTTTTTTTAACTGTATGCAATTATTGAAAAAGTATATGTAATTGTAACCAGGACAGAACTTTTATAACATTATCTTTGTTTCTATAAATGACTGTGTGACTGAACATAGCAGGACCAAGCTATCGGGGTCCATGGTGTTACCCAAAGGGAAAAGAAGTGAAGGCGAAAAGGAATGGAAGGAGGGTTAAGTAAGGTTGCCTAATTCGTAGCGATCCAATTACCCTGACCCTCCCACCTTTTCGCCACTTTTGGAATAAGTTAGAGAAGCAGGATCTCTCTTGCGTGAATAAAATTGCGATTTCCAAACAAAGCACGTGAAAACCCGGAGCGTAGAAGTGAGAGAGACTGGAGGATGGTGAGGATGGTCGTGTACGACCGCGAGGACTGTTGAAGAATGCTGCAGGAGAGGAATTAGAAAAGGAGGGGAATGAGACAGACAATGGCATGGGGGAAATAAGCATTTGTGGAAAAAGAGAGAGAAAAAGATAAAGGTACAGAATACCAGCTGCGATTCACAAGAGAGAAAACGAGAGAGAGAGAGAGAGAGATAGAAAGAGAGAATGTATGTGCGGTCGCATTGAAGGGGTAGTTCTTCGGTCCATTTTCAAAGCACTCGCTCACCGAGCCAGCTAATTCGTAAGTCAAATAAAGAGTTTGCCTCTATACCTACTCGTCGAGAGGCTTTTCTCTTATCTTTAACCGAAGAGAAAGAGCTTCTGTTCCTACTTTCTGTTTTTTCTTTCCCTTCTTTTCTCTACCTTGCCTTTTCCCCTCTGTACCTCCTCCAGACTCCGAAGAGGTTACCCTTCCTTCCTCTCTTTCTTCTCTTTTTTTTCCTTTTTCGTGATCCCTCTCTTTCTTTTTTTTCCGTGTTTTTCCCTTTTCCATCCCCCAACTCCACCCGAACTTCCGACCTCGAGTATTCTTTGAGTGGTACGTGACGATTCCTTCGGGTTTAACTTTAGCCTACACTACTACTACTACTCACTCCCCGAAACAACCTTGTTTGCTTCCTTAGCAGACATATGTATACATTCATCGACGTACAAAAGTCAGTAGAAGTTAACCTACATGCTAAATCATTCAAGACCGTGCTATTTTGATGCTTTTACTGAACGATCTCAAGTTTGATAAGACTTTCAATTTAATTAGTATTTATTTCAATTATTTATGACAATTAATAATAATTTCACGAATCCAGGCGAAAAATTAGTCAGTACTTTTCTTTACGTAAATTTTTTTTCTTTTTTTTTCGACGAGCTGATCATGTTTATTATTTTCCATCCATGTCTGAAATTCTACAATGAATTTTAATGGTTGTTTCGGTGATTCGATTTCAGAAACGTCCATTATACTTTTTTCGTCACAACTCAGTATCAAAAGCTTGGGCAACGTTTTTATATTGTCTCCTTTTCTCGTCCTACGAACATTTCACAAAGACTATCTGTGGAAAATGCTCCAATTGCCCATTGAACCATCCTACGGATGTTTCCGCGGATTCGATCCTAAGGTCCGTTTTCCGTTGACGATTCTCTCAGGATCAATGCCAATATATATAAATAGCCAACTGAGGAGTAAAGTTAAATCCCTTTTACTACAATCGTCCGATGGTATCCCGAGCAACATCCGATTTTTTTTCTCTTCCCTACCCTGCTGATCCTCTCTCTCTCTCTCTCTCTCTCTAGCCTTTCTCCCGAGGCCCTCATCGCATTCATGGACTAGAGGATCAGTGTGTAAAACATAATAGAGTAGGCTTGGGCATTATGATGAAGGACACGATTTCATGTGCTGACACACACATATATATATGAATATATATTTGAAATGTTCATATACTGGACGTATATATATTTATCTAATATATATACACGTGTACATACGAAGGATATTGTTGATGACACTCATACACAGCATCAATTTAGACTGATCATTGCACCGAACACACAGGGTGTCCCAAAAAGTTTTTTGCAAATTTACATATCACGAAAACGACGCTTGACATTGAAAAAAGCTGCACAGAATAGTCGAGTGTTCTGAAAAGATGTGTGAATAGAAACACAATTTTACCTCTTACTCAAATTTTAAAGTTTTAATGATTTGTTCCTTCATTTTTCATTAGACACCCTGTAGATTGATGTAGATGTACGCGCTTGTGAATCTCGACATTGTCCAACCCCAATTCATCGTGAGGGCGAGTTTTAGGGCTCGAAAAAGGAATTAGGAGTTAAATTCGACGCTCGAGAACTCGATACGTTCGGTTTTGATGCGTCTCTGATTTAATGCCTCTCTTTCCTGTTACATCCAACCCAATCCTACCGCTTTTGTCACGGGATGCTATCTGAGGACTTTACGTCCATATCAATTATCTTCTTTGCATAGGTCGTCTGTATATAGTTCTGATTTTTCATACAATTCAATAGACTACAAATATATTTATATTTATTTGATGTCCAAATTTATTTTATTATTAATTTACGTAGTTCTCTCTCTCTCTCTCTCTCTCTCTCTGTTTTTCTATCTATTAGATCTCATGTCTGACAGCAAGTTTCAAATAATTCCAATAACAAATAATGGGATCAATAATCTTGGAACATGCAGATATTATTTTATTTTAAAAATCGCCAAAGATTCAAATGCCAAATATCTGGTACTTTAAGTGCATTACTGGCCAATCAGTATGCCAATAAAAATAATCTTGAAAGTTCGATAATATGCATATCGATTCGTTGACTTGAGATTTATTATTATTCTTCACGATGATAACTGATTAAAATGTGTCTGAATAGAAAAAAAATAGATTGGAATACAATTGAGTTTTATTGTGTCCCCTTAATTTTCGATGGTCAGTGAGAGACTTTTCACCCGGCTGGTTCGGACAAGGAGACTAACACGGATTTAGATTTTCGATTTTCAGGCTGATCGAATTCGCGCTGACACGTCCGTTACGTACGTATAATCGAAGGATCACGATAGTTATCGCGATGAGCTCTGATACAAGGATTACATTGAGCTGTAAGGGAGCCTAAAGCTTTTGCATTATATTGCTCGAGAGAGACACCACGAAACATTCGACAGCGCGAGTACAGCTTTGTGAATGAATGCAATGTGACATAAACCTATTCAGATAAGCATCGGACACGTGGTTCACCGTGGAAGAGAGAGAGAGAGAGAGAGAGAGAGAGAGAGAGAGAGAGAAAGATGATAAACGTAAAGCAAGGGGATTCAAATTTTTCTCATTGCATTACGTCCATCATATTAAATTTTTCGATTATCAAATATCTGTACCCATTTCAAATAAACACATTGGATATAAATTTGGAACAATCATGTCGTTCAAATGAATAATTTAACGTCAATCACCATTGTATTTTCAACGAACGTTTTTTTTACACAGTTTTATGGTTTTCTAACTTTGAACACGTTATTTTTATGTACAACCTGGCAAATAACTCATTTTCAATTCAACTAATAACTAAATTATTACTTGACACGATCGATTTTACAGTGAAAAATTTATCAAAAATATCCCAATAGAAAAACTCCACTGGAAAAAAAAAAAAAAAAGGAAGAAAAACGAGAGGGGGCCATCGACCTCATATGGACCTCGAAAACGAGGTGAGGTTTGAATATGTGGATGTTGCATGCAGCCGCGTTGCTATATTAATATTACATTATGGGGCCCAGAGCCGCGTGCGAACGGCCGCTGCGTACGTTTGAATATCCGTGAAATGTTGGTCACACCAGACCACCCTGGATTATGAGTTTTAATAAATTTCTCTCTGGCGTTATGACCTCGCTCTGTACGCCAATGTTATAACATATGAAACATGTGTGGGTGGTTAAAAAAGAGGCTGAAAATCTCTAGCTCCCTTTCTCGCAGTACATGTTCGTTTTCAGCCGCTGATTTTCCAACGTGCCGGTTTCCAGCCACAATAATGGTTATTTTTTATTTTTTTTTTCAAACATCCAATCGTAAAATGTATTGATGATTTTCTACAAAGCAAATTATCCAAGAGATATTATACTCTCAATGTATATCACATCATCTGTAAATTATATTTATCATATTGTGCATAGATTCAAAACACGGATGCACTCTTTGAGCCATTTACAGATTTCAGGCTGCAATCCACCTGAAATTTACTACTCGGTGATTTTTAGGGTTGCTGATTGCGATTTTGAACCCAAATTTCGAAAATTCGCGATTGAATGCTGTTTCATTAATTTTTTCCGAAAGAACTATCGTGCGGACTATTTTGAAAAATTTCTTTCAAATTTTTCAGAGTAAGAAAAGAAATTTATGGAGTATTTTTGAGTAAATGTTTTTGAATTTACGACTGGCGCGATTTTGTATGTTGTTCGTAGCCACGAAACAGTTTCTGGCTTGTTTTATTCATACATAATAAAGCCCCGAAGGAGTATTAAAATATGCTTCGCATTTATTTCACACGTCGGTCGAGGGTGGCGGGAAAAAGATCGTATATTAATGTGTGGCTCTGCGGAAGGTTTATCGGGAAACAGTACACAATGGAAAATGGGCGATAGAGATGTATGCAGCACGTGAACGATGGATTATTTGGTGGACAAGGACGTCCCAAGCCGGGCCACGTGGCCCTTTCATCCGCCCGTATTTTCCCCCTCTCACTCTCGATCTTTTTCTTTCTCTGTCGTTTCTCGATCCCCCACCATCTTTGGGATCTTCTAAAGCTCTCCTTATTGGTAAATAATTCTTAAAAAAAAAAATCCCGGAACATTGAACCCATCGAAGTTTCGACCCAAAGATCCCTGGGGGGTTCGAAAATAACGATAAACTCGTACAGCGTCAGACACGGACTAAAACATCGTTCGAAGGTTCTGAGACGTTAATGCACTTTGAAAAATTATTATATAAACACGGTATCGAAGCCTGTGAATCATCCGTCATGGTTTTGTTCTCATTTCCTATGTATATGACGATCAACCACCAGCATTACGATCATTAGGATCGCAGCCACAGGGGGTGTCATATCTTTTTGCCCTTTATCCTTTCTCTTTCGGGACCCTTTCGCGGAGACCCCCGTGACGATTTCGTGCGAGATCAGGCTCCAATAAAAATCGTTGGCTTTATAATTTCCCTAGACCACGTGCGACGTTTTTGTCAAACCAGCGTGAATTGAACTGAGACCCCTTATTTTTTATTGTTTGTCGTTTTTGTACACCACGAACGACCATGATTTTTAATTTGTCGTCAGAACTGGGAGATGAGATAATCAGGAGAAATCAGGACGAAGAGAATTAATGTTTTTTTTTAGGTTTCAAACGTTTTGGTAGTTAAATTCTAAATGTGCGATGATGCTCTCGAATAAAATACGCGAGACGAGATACAAGTTTACGCGTATATAAAGTTTGTCGTGTCTGGAGCGATCAAGGGATTTCTGAATGCTGAGAAAAGTGCGAGAACAAGAGTCGGAGGATGGGGAGAAAAGAGGAAAGTGGAAAAAGAGAGTAAGAAGGGGAAGGAAGAATTGTAACATACGCGCTGAGGGTTGGTCGTAAGGGATGATATGTATAGGGAGCATAAGCAAGAAGGATGTGTAGGTAAAAAGATAAAGAGAGAAAAGGGGGAAGGAAAAGACTGGTATTTGTACTGGCCTTCGGCCAAATCCAACCTCATCAAAATGTCGGAAAGACGACACCGTGGAAAAGCGGATGATGGAAAGGGAGAGTGAAAGAGTGAGGCTCGCGTGACAACGCACTCTGAATTTTATCCCTTGAAGCAACTGTCCTGAAAAATCCTCAGACCTGTCTCGTCGTTTCGGAGCTTCATATCTCGTTCATTTTTTTTTTCGTATATGTATGTATTTTTTTTTTTTCCATTTGTCGTGCTTTTTTCCACCCCCCATAATTCTCTTCTCTTTTGCTGTTGTCATGATTTTTTTACGAAGGAACACGAAGGGTGGCTTCGAGATACGTTCAAAAGGGTGAAAAGGGAATATTCTCGGACGTGCAATTGTTTCGAAATATTTTTAATTTATTTTTTTTATCCCACGTGCATATACGTATTTAAACAAATGAAGGAAGGAAAGTATCCATGCGGGAACGCCCATTTTGTGGCTTCGCAACACCACAACACCGGACATCCAAGAGAACACCCAACGCTTTACTGCTTCGTTGGTCAAAAGGATTTTTTTTGTTATTGTTTTCTGTTATACGTGCGTATGTGTTCCTTTGTCCTTTCGTCAACATTTTTTTTTCATTCAGCAACTTTGCACTCTCCGAGATAAATTATAATGTATATGTTCACCGTCAAGACCACGTCGACTATTGGATAGTCGATCATGAAGTTATGTCTTGATTTTTGAGTCGTATAACTGTGCAGGTAACTCGAATTTTATTTAACAAGATAAATGTCAGATCGCGGACCGTATCCGTTTATAAATTTACACGTTTTTTGTCGGTTTTCATTTTCATCAAACAAAAATATGGATTTCAGCTCCGCGCGAGAATGTTGAAGTTGCATGAATTTTTGTTGATTTCAGAGTATGGAAAATAGAAATTCAATTGTCATGGAAATAAATCATCAAATGAATTATAGATGTGAATTATTTTGATAAATGTAGCAATACTACACTGTTTTACAAAAATAATATTCAGAAATGTTGAGAAGACAAGATTTTTTTTATCCATTGACACCTGTCTACTGAAAAAACCGTTTGATCCGTTGACTCTCGCTCTCTTATTTCCCTCACGAGCTTCACTTGTTACGAAGGATATGAAATTGCTAGTGATAATGAAAACAATGACGTTCATTTCATGGTTTGATGGAGACGACACTAATTTAATTTGATTAATTTATTTCGAGTTTTTTTTTCGACCCCTCGTAAAAGAGATCAAACAAATCTTTAATGGTCTGTCATGTTGTTTGGGGCGTTACCCTTTCCCTTCAACTTTCCTACGTTATTTTTCATTCTGCTAACAACTCTATGGTGAGAATAAAGTCGAGTTGAATTTATTGCGTCAACAACGTCAAAAGTAATATTTCGATCATTCAAGAAATCGTTGAATAGTAATAATCATTTTTTTTGTCACAAGAAACAAAAAACGTATTTCACGAAACCAAGTATACTCTACTCAGTAAAACTATTTTCTCAGTGTGCAATGATCTTGAGAATAATTTCGTTATTCATTTTGATCGTTTCAGCAGTGGATTAAAAATAAGCCACACATTTTTGAAACCAAATTGACATCTCAGATCGGAATCCAAGCTATTGACATTGAAGTCTGGCACACCTTGTATATATTCATACAAATTTATATATATAGATAAATTTAATACATATATTGATGCACGTGACCATAGTTGTAGTTTGGCCGCACATTGTACTATGGCAACCCCGAGCTCTAGCGCACCTGGAGTTACCCTAGGGATTACGTCCTTTTGAATTATACTCGGGTGGCTTCCTCAATTGGAAATTGTTGAGTGCAGTTTAGCGAGGTAATTATTTTGGCCGCTGGAGGCTCTCAATCTCACAAAACCTTTATCAATCTCCTACTCTTACTGATGCCTCTGCCTCTTTTGTTCGTATGATTTTGTTTGTGTTTATCGTTGCGATCCCTTTTCAATATACGATCATGAAGTTTTAAGTCGAGGAGTAAAATTTTGTTCAAAAATAGATCAGTGTAAAATTCAATGAATTAGAATAAGAAAATTCGTCCTCGCGATTCATGGGAAAGAAGAAAAAATAATATTGTGCATTATTGTCACGCAGAAGAGTGTAAAAACGAGGACGTACACATCGGTACTTGAATGTCAATAATTCAGGGAAAAGCGACGTGGCCATTGTCGTGAATATCTGAACATGTCGAGATTGGCCATTTACGCGTGAAATATTGAGTACGTTGGTCCCTTTAATTGCTACTTTTTCTTTTCTGATTTCTCAACTTTTTATTGTTCTTTTTTTTATTCGTACATTCGTTATAAAATAAGTGGCTACATATCCGTACATAAAGTTGTGCTAAATCTTTTCTTTATGCCACATTCGAAAAAAAGAAAGGTGGGTAAAAGAGAGGGTAAGAGGGGGGGAGGGGAAGAGAGAGAGAGAGAAAATGAAAGGGAGTTTGAACAGCAGGGTGGAAAAATAAGCTCTCGCAGGACTCGCGAGAACCAGTGACGGTCGGGCTCGACGTTGCCACGTAATTCTCTTTTCCTCCTGCGAGGAGTAAAATGGAGTGAGGTTCGAGAGGTTGCGCGGTGGAAGGGGATGAAAAGAACTGTTAGGGGATGAGAGTGAGTCGTGGGAGAAGCGAGAAAAGAATTTAAACTGAATGTGCGCGTGTCTACGAATGGCTTTTCGTTGGCCACTATAACGAAAAAGAGAGACAGAGAGAGAGAGAGAGAGAGAGAGAGAGAGAGAGAGAGAGAGAGAGAGGAAAAAAAACGAAAGTGAGAGAAAAAACGAAGAAAAAAAGGAGCTTTTGAGCTTGAAGGAAGAAGAGGGCAAATAGAGCCGTGTGGCATGGAAAAGCGTCTATTTATTTCGCATTTAGGGCTATGGGAGAGAGAAACGGGAGCTGCCAGAGCGCAGATAGTATAGCTTTTTTATATAAATGTATTAGTCTTCATATTATATACGTATATGCAACCGAATATATGTGTTTGTTCGTAGATATATGCATAACGGATGTCGCACGCGCGTTCGCACACTAAAATCCTCCTGAATACGCATTTAAGTGGATCCTGAATGGAGGCAAAGAAACAGAAGAAGAAAAAGAAGAAGAGAAAAAAAAGAATCATCCCCTTCAAGGGGGAGCTTTCATCGGAGGGTGATAAAGCGCACCGAGACCACGTTTTGAATACAAATAATTAGGCCGCTGCAACCTTTTGACCGTATTACTGTATATTGAGAGCCATGAACTCGTCTATACATATATTCATAACCTTCGCTGGCTTTCAACAAAGAAATGCAACAAAATTAGCCAGCTTTTTCATTCCTTTCGATATATCATTTCTCTTCTCTTCTCTTGATTGCTGGCAGAGATTTAAAGCAAGACTCGCATTGAAAACAATGTTTTTTGCCACGCACGAACGAAGCCGAAAGTATATATAGTAATAAAACAAAAATAACTTTTGTTCAAATTGCGTTTTGAAATTTGGGACATAGCTCAAATACTTTTATCACATGTTTTATTCCATCTTCGCACGTGCACATTTCATTAGTACCTCTGTCGCAAGCCCTATTTGAAATAACAAACCAAGAATGTTGCTTAATTAAGTTCGTTCCGGGATATGAGCTTTTTTAATTTAATCTCTCCGGATGTTTAAAAAAAATATATAAATCGGAGCAACAGCAGTCGCGGTCCGGAGAGATGATAGCGCTATGGTCGGTGGTCCACGATTCCACGTACGTCAGCTATTAAAAAATACCTCGCATTCTGTCCGGCTTGAGAATGAAGAGCTGAGTAAGAGGCGATGAGCCTCGTGTCGGCTAGCGAACGAAATTGGAGGCCAAGTCCGTGTTCACGTACGTGCGCGCACGCCACGTTGTTTTTTCCCGCTCCTAGCTTTTTCTCCCAGTCTTTCAAACCCTTTCACTCGTAAGTTGATTAGAAAAAATAGTGCAATTCATGACATGTACGAGTCAGACTGCAGGATGGGTTTCGTCATACATAACATTAACATAAACTTATGAATAACACACAAGTCCTCATGATTCCACAAACCACCATAGTTCTCTTGTGTATTTTCGTATACTCCAGAATTTTCGATCCTGTGTACGTGCAAAAACAAGAAAAGGTGGCACAGGTACGGACGACCACATCCGCTTATAGACACTGTTCAATGAATGTATAGAACAAAAATAAAAATCACGTAGATATTGAGTTTCCAAACGCAAAAAAGTAAACATTGCTGTACACGTCGATTTCAATTATTCCGGATTTATCTTTCTCGTTTACTTTACACACAGCAAATATTACTATTGTGCAAATACATAGCCATTGAGTTTGTTTCTTTGTTCAAACATTTGAGAAATTGCTTGGATTCGTGCACATTTATCGAGATTCGAATCTTTGGCAATAAGGGATGAAGCAGGAATTAAAATAAGTTGTGGGTGTTGAGGCAGAGGGGATTTAGTAAGTCTTAGCAAATGATTGGAGAATATTGGCCTGCAATTTTGATTTCGTCATCGTTCGATCGAAGTATGTAAAGCATTGGCTGGTGTGACAAGAGAGTTGAGAAATAACTAGAGAGAGAGAGAGAGAGCGAAAGACAGCGATAGCATAAGACTGCGAAGTAGAAAAGCATGAATAGTGAACCACCTGCTCTTCCCTTAGAATTATACTGGAGTGTGGTTACGTCTATATAAAAAGAAGAAACGACCGAAGCTGCACAGTGACCGCGAGGGGAGAAAACGAGAGAAAACAGAGAATTAAATTTGAAAAATGTCGAATTGTCTTTTTTCTTATTATCTTTTTCATAAACGTGAGAATGTGATGTGTCATATTACAAAAAAAAAAAAGATCAGTATGTGTTTGGAAGATGAAGAAGCAGAAGAAGGATTTGATGATAAAAATGAAAGGTAACAAGGGAAGATTTCGAAGTGAACTACGATGGATCGATATTGATGTGGCAAAGCAGCTAGCTGTTTTTGAACACACCCAAACACACGCATGTATCGATGGGGGTACTGAAGATTTTGTTGACAATAACGAACGAAGAAAAAACAGAGATAGCGAGAGGAGGAATGAAGGCATACAACTCTCGTGAGCCTTCCAACTTGCCTTACGGCAATTAAACTGCAACTTTGCCAATACATTTTCTCCCTTTCTCTCTCGCTCTCCGTTTCTTCCTTTCTCCCATCTCTTTTATTCTCTCTCTCTCCTCTCTCTCTTCATCTTATCACGTTTTCTTCCACGCGGATGAGTAATTATACGCGTTATTCAGGAGCAGCTTAATTACTAAATTGGTTACTAGTAGAGCTGACTAGATAAAGGGGGTTGCTAGGCGCCGACATTTACTTGGAACTTTTTTCGAAGGAATCGTGAAGTAATTACAATCAATTGATTTACAGGAATATCTCGATTGGGCGAAATTTGATTGGGTATGAGTTTTTATTGTTGTTGTTGTTTTTTCGTTTCATTTTTCATTCTGTTTTCTGCTCAATTTTCAATCACCGATCCAACATTGTTCCTTTTATTTCGAAACCAAACGGATTAATAAGTGAAAAGAAACTTGACGATTTTATCAGACAGCTGAATTCCTTTTTTTTTCGATTTATCCACAGTTGACGCACTGTCAAACGGTCGGAAAAAGTCATTGAAGGATTATAGGATGACAGTTTGGGAAAACGGTATAGGAAGTATGATTTTTTGTTGTTTTTTTTTTTGGGAAGTGTGCGTGTGCATGTGTTGAGCAGATAAGGGTGATCCCTGACTTGAAACGGCTCCCGCCCTGTATTGATTGACGCACCCCCCACCCTCTCGTTAACAGCGCACCCCTTTCGTCATTGATCGATACATAACCACCAAACTAACACTCCGCATCCTCTCGTTCCCCTCCTCGTGCGTGTTGCGCGAGCAACGTAAACGCTTCATTTTATTTTTATTATTTTTTTCAAACACCCTTATATGATTTGCAACCCTCGATAATAAAACACAACAACCCCCTGTGTACTTAATTTTCAAATTGTTCACGCTTTGTTGAATCGGCTTATGTGACCGTCTTCTGATTGAATATGCAATTTTTTTCCTTCTTTTTAATAAATTTAACACCTTTGAATTTTTGGTTCAGGATTTAGAAAATTACAAAAAAATGCACCATCTCGTATTGGAAATATTGGCAACTGAAAATGACACAGTTTTACACACTTTTTTACGGGTGTTCCCTCTCATGAAACAACCGCGAAACTTTTCCACCAATTCTTTTTTTCTTGATATCGATGGAACACGAAACAAAATTTGGGATGAAAAAATCGATAATTTTGACCGTTTAATTTCGGAAATACCGCGACGGAAAGTTTAAGCTCCACATTGTATTTGATTTACGGAAAAGGTTGTTTTTACTTAAACTCCAAAAACTTCATATTAGACATTTGTCCAAAAAATGTTTTTACATTCCTATAAGTTATGACAGGTAATATTATAAAATTACCTTGCAAGTTGTATCCAAGTTTCGAAAAACCGGAGAGTCAACTTTTTGAACGTGATTGTGGCGAGGCTACTACGTTAAATTTTTTCCCCATGCATTAAATCCGTTTTACCTGGATAGATTTTCGCGACGTTTAACATGATAGAATTTAGCATACACACAGACCGTGATGGTTGTCTCTCGTGAAAAGTGATGGTTTTGGGGTGGACATGATTCGAGAGGGATTGCAATAAGTTTATGGTGGTGGATAGGGAAAGATAAAGAGGGTGAAAGAGGGAGAGATTGTATAGAATATGTGGAGGGCTTGATGCATAAATGCAGTGAAGGTGGAGCGTTTATTGAAAATGGTGGAGGGGGGGGGGGGGGGGGGGGGGGGG
>JACEOJ010000197.1:69519-97374 GCA_013761285.1 Campoletis sonorensis
GGGGGGGGGGTGGTGTGGGAGTGAAAGGGGTAGAATAGGCTAGTCATGGAATCTTTCGGACCGCAAATTATCGGGGGAGGGGAACGAGCATTTACACGCATTTAACCCTTTGACGAAGGCTCGAAATGCCGCGCCGCTCGTATTTCATCAACTCTTCGTTCAACAAATGCCTATATTCTGCGTATATATATATCGATAATACAGTTGCGTTATTAGAATTTCCGCTTTACGCACATTCATATATATTGCACGCGTATTTATCAACCCCAATGTAGATAAACGCGGTACTCTCGACGCAATCCTTCCGCAAAAGCTCGTGACTTACGCCTCTTTGTAAATAATAACGTGTATGAACGCATAGGAGGCGTTGTTTGCAGGATAAAATTTAGTAAACTTCATCATAGCCCTCGACTTGACTCGAACTACA
This sequence comes from Campoletis sonorensis, assembly GCA_013761285.1. NCBI lineage: Eukaryota > Metazoa > Arthropoda > Insecta > Hymenoptera > Ichneumonidae > Campoletis > Campoletis sonorensis. Next base: position 69,947 of record JACEOJ010000197.1, read on the forward strand.
CATACACATACATTCGCGTCAACTCACATCTATATAGTCCTCACGTTTATTCAATGCCCAGACACACATGACGCAAGGAACGCAATCGTTTTAACGCGGCTGCATTAATGCATGTGCGCATCTCCTCGCCATCGCTCTTCGCACTTCAAAGTAGACTACAATATACTGCGCGTATATATACACGTGGATACATAATGACAATTACACACCAGTGAGGAAGAAGCGAGAGCGAGAGTTCACAACTAATGTGTGAGTATGCGTGCTTTTGCCCACCCCATCCAATTATCACAGCTCGGTTGCGATAATTTTGGGCATTCAGATATCATTTCATCCGTCAATGGTGGTACTGATTAACGATTGTGTAACCCACTGCCTCGTTGCTCTCACGGAGTGCAGCACGTGTTACGCATGTACTCGTGACAACGTCACGAATTCCTGTCATTGTTTCTTCTCTTCACGTGCTTGTGTTTGATTTCATAAAATGGGTTATTCCAATTTTCGTATTTTAATCTAAAGGCGCACCTTCAGATTTGTTGCTTCTGCTATTTTTGAGGTGTTTCAAGAGGATTGAGAAAAAAACTCTTTTCAAACACACTTTGAAACAACATTTTGAGTCAACAACATTGACAGCAACAGCACATTCGAGTTGTTTTGATAATTTCCAATTTCTACCTGTCTCTCGTATCAACGATCATCGGGCTAGAGCCCAGAGACATAATTAAGGATAGGAGTGGAAAATTAGTTTGTTCCCTTGCGGCGCGTGTACAGACGCACGTTTGTTCGTGGGCTGAGTTTCAACTTTCTCACTCACTCTCCCTCTTCCCCGGATAATATTGCTTTGCTCGGTCGAGAATTCGTTCACCCTTCGTCTCTTTGCAACACCAGACGAGTTAGAAATTACGCGTCAACGAACGCTTCTCCATTAACGACTTTTACTCGATCTCTTTCTCTCTCTCATTTTCTCTGGCAAACGACGAGAGAGAGAGAGAGGAAGCTTGAATTTTCTTGTCTTTGGCTCCGAAGGCACTGATTGAAGTTTCACGGTGCGGTTTTACTGTCATCCGTAACACGCCAATATAATCTCGTTTGGTGCTCTCACGCTCACGACCGATCGATCGAAATCCGAACAGACTTCAGACAAGCACACTGATTCGAGGGCAGGATTTTCGGAAGAGACCCCTACGGCGATATGTTTCTCGTTCAATACCCTTCGCAAATATAAACCCTGGTGCTCTCGTTGGCTTTCCCTTTTTCACTCCATTCAATTTTACTTTCACTAAAGTATTCGATTACGAATTTTCATCGCCATCGAAACTTTCGAAACACTCGCCAAAATGCAACGAAAAATACGTTGGAACCTACGATATCGCAATGCAAAATAAAAAATTGAAAAGCTGATCTTAAAATAACCGAAAAAAGCGGGTCCAATTAACTCTGGGTGCGAATAAGTCTCACACCATCCAATATGGATGTGCCATTATGCACTATACCGAGTGTTTTTCTTTTTTTTTTCAGGATTCACTTTGCAAGAAGCACTTTTGCAAATAAAAATCTACATTCTTACAGGACAAAGATCGAGGGCAAAACAAAAAGGTGTGAATTACACATGCATGTTGAACAAAAGCACATCGCAACGTTCCACTCAACGTGTCATCGCGCATGCAAGATGCATCTAAAAGGTAATCGCATTACGTTTTAATGTCTCTCTTGCAACGAAACCCAACCGCCCTGGCGTGTATAGGTTTTTCTATTTCGGTGTTGGAACCTGAGCAAAAAGAGAAGAGTAGAGTTGCGTTTACGTTGTAAGAAAACGTAGAAAATATACTCGGTGTCATAGAAGAGAATGTGTTATTACGAGTCCATAGAAGAGGGGAAATTTGGATTAAAAAAATGCTTTAGACATGATTTTCATCCGATGAAAATGTGGTGAGTTAATAATTACTGATGCCAATCTGCAAAATTAGCAATTTATGGTTCAATGGTCTGAGCATGAATGTTTCAACAGTTAGCAAGTGCATCTCTGATTGATGCAACTTAAATGATTAATAAATCGTTAATATTAAGTCAAAATGAATAAAATGTTCCGAGGCTTTTTAACTTAAAATCTTGACCTAAATATAAAATCTAAGAATATTGAGATTTATTTGTGGCGTACCCGGTATATGAGCTTGAAAGTGTATGTACGTAAAGTCAAAGTCTCGTTTACCGTTCTCAAATATGGTAATGCATTCACAGGAAAACGTTTTCGCAGGAATAACCTTAGAATTTAGCTTGCTTGCTCATATACGTAGGCTTGCTGGCTTCCTTCCCTCAAGCGGAGCAGCCTAACCCTTGTCTATTTGCATTAGCACCCACATTCTCGCGCAGTCTACGTATCTAATATATATTTGATGTAGATCGGCTCGGATTGTAGAAGGCACGAATAGAGTCCATGGTGTTCAAAGATTCACAGAAGACAAAACTCACTATTTCTTGAAAACCAGGCTTTTTGAAAAATGTACGAAAAACTGAAGATTGGTTGCAAACACTTAGTGTTTATCACCTGTGCACGGTTTTCTTTTATCTACTGCGGTAAGAAAGAAAATTATTCGATTGGGATTTGGATTCAGTGTAAAATGAAATATTCTTCAAAAAGATGAAAACTTTGAATAGTATTTATCAGAATAAAGTAGCATTTAGTTGGTGAACGGGTGTTCGAAGTAATAATGGATCCGGAACACTGGTTTGGGAGGATATGATTCATACGAAAATTTATTCAATCTACTCGTATGACTCGGAGGAGTTGTTAGTCTCGCATAATTTTGTAATACACATATTATCTTGCTGGCAGAAAAGGGGATATGGAGGAGCTGTATATGTGTATACATATGTATCGGAGTTGGTAAAATTTTGAGAAAACTCTTGGATGATACGATTTGGGGTAAGGTAAACGGCATTTATTATACATAATGGTATACGATGTCTATGGGCGGATTTCGCGAGCTTCGCGCGTAAATAGCGAAATTATATTCGATGAATAATTCATGATATGTAAGTATAATAGTCAAGAGAGATGGAGATACGAAGATAAAGATTGCTCGAGAGAAAGAGAGAGAGAGAGAGAGAAAAGAGAAGGGGGAACGTAAGAGGGGAACGATGATGTTGGAGACTCGGGTATTCCAGGGATATGACAGATGGGTGTGTGCATACGCGACGCTATAGACTGCCTGAGCTTTTGCGGTAAACCTCACGAAATTCGTCGCGCATCCGCAAAACGTGCCTCTCAACATCGCTCCAGCATTTACAGTACGGATCATTGCACTTCGTTGTGTACGGGGTGTCCTCAAACTTTGGTTTAAGCTGAGGGAGATACGTCATGCATATTGGAGCGAAAAAGTCCTTAACCATTTTTTGTTTCCAGCTAACAATATCATGGGATTTCAATTGATTAGCTTAATGGTAACAAATGGGAAATAGAGTTGCAGCAGTTCTCGACCCTTTAGCTCCCCAAAAAATATTAAACGTTCTGCGAATATCCTCAAAATGAGCCCAAAGTTTTTAATTCCTATTTAGTCCGATTCTATTTATTTGAATGATAACAGCAAGCCCCGCTTATCCGCCAAAAATTGTGAGCCTCCGCGAAACAATCGTATCCGTTTCTTGCTCATCGATATATTTTCGTGAAATCTTCACTATCCATCAAAACACAATAGTACGATAACACGTGATAAATATCACAAAATATAAATTTTGTGGCTAGCCAACGTACTGCCAATGAGGTCCTTGATTTTTAAAGCAAATTTGATCATAGGGGTAAGCTCGAGACTTCGCAATGTGAACGTCCAATCAAATAAGAGCCCTGTGCTGATGTTGATCGTTGCCGCACTCGCTCCACTGATTTACCTATGCATTAAACTGTAGCCAGAGGCTCTTTGGCGTTCATCCTGCTGATGCACTGTAGCTGATGTCACTATGCCCCTGGCTGACATTGCACCCTCTCTAGGGCACTTCGTGATACTTTATATATATATATATATATATAGGTATATTTAATCCCTACGATTCCAATCGTTTATCCACATGATCGTGAGCCAGATGGGTCGGCTTATAGTCATTGTGAACCGATTCAGGAATCTGCGTTGTACGAATAAGACCCTTGTCTAATTCGTCACAGACGTGATCATCCTAGTACCGAAGGTGCTCGTAAACGATATTCACCGTCAATTACGTCTCGTATACTTACGAGCGGAACATTTAAAGCATTAAATTTCTAAAAAAATGTATTTACTGATGAATATTATAATACTTTATTAAATTATTTAATAAAAGGCTCTTTCTTTCGTCATAGCCTCGATGCAACAATTTGAGGTGAGACACGTTACTATGATCTTGATATATCCGTTAATATACGTTCTGATTATATTACCCGATACACACCTTGGTCCACCTCTCACGAACACTATCGAGACACTATGCTTAGGGAGTGCTCCTGCAAGATGGCGTATAATTTCGTTAATACCAAAATTACTGGCGTAATCACGCTCGACGTCGTATCGGTGTGGTCACAGGACTCCGAGATTCATGATAATGCGATAACTTGTAAAGTCCTTGGCCACGCAACGGGCGATAATTATAATCTGTTTTCTTTTTTCAATTTAATTCATGAATCCTGCTTTTTTTCTGTTGTGGTTTCTTAACAAGTGATCTTTGATAAGAATGTGCCTGGATTCATTGAATAAATCATAACAAAAGCGCTTTGTAAACAAACTTCAGCTGTTGTAATGAAAATTATTCATCAAACCTCAACACAATTAATATTTCCGTTCAAAGATTTCTTAACTGGGCAAAATAGTTTCTCGTCCGTTGGAAACGTATTCAAGCATAAAAATACACAACCACTAGGTCATTCCGTGCTGAATGGAAGATCGATAAATAAATGCAAATTCGAAGAAGCAAAGTTTTTTAAATCGAAAGTAGGGCAAATTGGAAAAATAGCTTTATTCAACCTTTCGCTATTCCGGAAGTGGAAACGGTGGTGGATCTGCTTTGACCTCGCAGGAAGGATGGGGCTAGATCGGAACGTCTGATATACATGCACATACATTATAATGTCCCGCACATATACACACTCTATATGTATAAATGTACATATATGTATAACGAATACATTGTGCAATGTTTGCTAGAACGTTCGTTGTTCCGTCAGCAAGCGTGGTATTTGGTTAATCAGTGAGTTAGTTGTCCATGGTCGATCTCTCATTGGTGAGATGGGTTTTCAGTGGGTTTCGGAAGTGGGTACAATTGTTGTCGTTCGCTCTATCTTCCTCTCTCTCTCTCTCTCCCTCCCACTCCTTTCATCGTGTCCTCCGAAATGAGAGACTTCACGTGATCACGAACCTACACCCCCCGGGTCAACCCCCGTTGGGACGTCGATACGCTATTTGCAATTTGTCGCAAAGGGATATGGAATGAGGAAAAGGGTGGATTCTCTGATAGCTGTGAGCTTACACGAGAATCGTCGTACGACGAGCCATTCCATTCGTTTCGCTGCAGACCTCTAAACCTCCTGTTTATTTGCATATGTGCATGTATGTATTGGGATTGCATTCTTCGCACGACCCACAGCGAGCCTCCTCCTCGGACTAACTTAACATTCATTTTCAACATTACTATGAAACTATTATATATTTTACTGATATTGTAATGACGAATGCTGTATATATACGGTGTATTATGGGTGTACAAACTTGGACGTGTGGAAAGACGTAGCAGAAGACCTCAAACACTGAACTTGTCTTAAAGTGAGCTCCTCTGCTGCAAGAACCTCTATATTTGGGAATCGCTCCTGCAGAGGATTCAATGCTCTGTCTCTCTTTTTTAGGTACACCTCCGGGGTTTCAGACACACGGTAACTTTCCTAATCACTGTACCAAGCTCTCTGCGATTCTCGTTCGTTGAACTATTCCTCTCTCTCTCTCTCTCCCTCCCTCTCTCTCGCTCTCATCGTTCTACCCTTTCTCTCTGACTTGGCGAGAGTCACGAAAGCTCGATTAGAGACGCAGAGTCACGCGCGTAATAAGCGTCACTGGTCTGACTCGTGTCTACCGACTTACGTCATAGGGTCAGACTATGCTCCTTCGTCACGGATTCGGTCTATACTGTTACGTATATCCCGTTGAACATCAATTTTCCCATGTTAATACTTATGAATATCCGCCAATGTAGTCAACTCAACGACAATCTTAAAGTACCCGCTTCACGTTGATCTTGACAGTACGAGAAAACCAGAGATTTAGCCTACGACTATAGGAATTTACTATTAAGTCCAAGGTGTTTGGCTAGCGTGATTCACCCTAGAAATGCAAATTATAATTGTACTTTGCATGATCACACGATGCTGAGAGCTTGTATTGATAACTCAAACAGTAACCAACAATTCTGGTTACAATAATAATTATTATAATGATAAGATTGTACCAAAACAAAGTGGTAATTATCCCACCGATCCTCGTGGTTGCAAGCGCCATCCTGAAATAGCTACCACAATAGCTTAAGGACATGCAGCTTCCACAACACACGCTCCACGCAGACACAAATACGATTTCAAAAAATACCATGCAGTCCGACAATAAATCGATACGGAGCAATAGTTTAAACACTAAATTTCGATGTAGTCAAATCGTCTGCGATATACAATGAAAAAAAAATTCGAAATAAATAATATCACTAATGCCAAGAATACTAGTCCGTTACTAGGCAACTTTGTCTCTAAACCGAAACGTCAAGTGGATCCAAGATCAAATTATTTCACTTGAGTTTCTTCAGAAATTACAATGTAAGAGCAACGTGGCTGTAGAAATATGACTCGAGAATATGTTTGTGTCTTTCACAAAACTTGACGGCGAGCTCTAGAGCAAAAGACGATCCTAGAGACCATTCCTACATTAGCATGACTTCTCCAAAACTGAAAACGCCATAGCGAATACCATGCGAGAAGGAAGTCAGCTGTGACTAAGCAGTGCTGGGGATCAAGGGGAAAAAGAAGTGGGACACAAAAAGCACAGTGTGTCGTGGATGAACGAATGAAATAATCAAACAAACCCAAACATTTCCAGTGAAATTTGAAACATCATTTTTCGTTGTTATTTGTATCGTTAGCGAACGAAACCATGGAGCCAGGAAAATGAAATGAATAAAATGATAGAACCTTGAAAGTGAAGAACGTTGATTATAAAAACGTACACAAGAGATTCGAAATCGAATGGCGATCAACGTGATCTCTCAATCTGTTTTCTCTATTGTTTTTTTGTTTTTGTTTTCATTCTCTCATCCATAACTATGCATAGATATATGATTATCTCGGATGGTCGATGGAGTACCCAGCCTGCCATAATTTGCAGCTCGCTCTCTTCATTCCGATACAATATATATCAGTCGCGAGGAGATTGACCGGGGTTGAAAGGGGTGAAGTGGGGGTTTTGCTGTGGAGGCTTGAACCACCGTGCTTCGGCATATTCATGAGCGCTGAGTGCGCAGGGTTTGTGAACCAATATAACGGGGCTTTCGTCTGTGTACTTTGACCATGTATTTTCGTGTATATGAATACATGTATATACGTAAAATATCAATGCATATATTGTGTAGACGGGAATAACACATGCGTATTCTCGTATTGTAGAGATATATAAATGTGTGAGTGACTCATTGCAACCCCGACTTCCGTTCTCGCTGCCCATACCATCGTCCTGTACCACTGATACGTTGTAATTTATATACAAATCGACGTATACACAACAAATACGTGAATTATACTTACCCACAAGTGTTTCTCCATGAGCGTGTATCTGTGTGCGTGTGTATGTTTGTTGGAATAAGAGCAGGGACAAAAGCGTTAAAGGGGTTGCGCGGTAAAGAGGTTAAGAGGCAAGTTTGAGGGATGAGGGATGCCCGACTATGAGAATTCAAGCAAAGACCACTACTTTTGTGTCTCGTAAGTACAGCGACGTTTCGTGTGTTCAGCAGCTTTGCATTTGAGCTTGCACATATCGCTGAGTGTTGGGTGAACATCGTAAAAGCGAGCAATGGCGACCCATGATAAGGCTTCAGAACAGAAACAGCATCACATTGTATATATATATATATATACACATGTACTTTTATATGTATATATAAAATATATACTTGTATGTATGTGTTTGTTGTCATGAATTCAAACAATACAGCAGTAAGCACTCCCAACCGCTATGCCGTGATGCAGCATAGATTAATCTATGTTTGCGGCAAATTTCAATTATCAAACGTTAACACGATTTAAATTGCGTTAATTTATTAATTAGTAGCGCATACAAGTCAAAACAAACATAACGGGGATTCGTCTCTTTTTTCGTGCTCTTTTCTTCTTCATGATTTTATTCACGCATGTAGCCGTGGCTCAAAAGAATTCAAATCGAAAAATTACGGTTACGGAATAAAATCAGAGGATGACCTTGAATTTTGGGCAACTTTTACGATGTAGAATGTAAATTTTCATGGGAATAAATAAAATTTGTTGTATAATTTGGAATTTCATTCTCGTATGATGAAAATTTATAGTTTGCACAGTAAAATTTGGCCAATATTCAAGGCTGTCACCCGCTTGGATTCTTCACCACTTTTTGGGATCCACGATTTTATGGTTTTCATTCAATTTTTTCTATCCAATGCGTTTATTTCTATGAAATATCCTATTTATTCCTGTTCATCAAAAATATGATGGGCAACAAAACTTAGGGAATTAGTATTTCATTAACTTTCGCAGCCGAAGATGGACGACAAGTTTGATTTTGTATGGACTTAAAAATTTTGAATTTGTCTAATAAAAGCAAAAGTCTCTTTGGCGGAGAGTTGAACTTACATAGATATTCGATATTTCAACGATCCTTCATATATTCTACGTTTTTGTACATACATACGAAGGCGAATGTCGAGATTAGTGGAGCCACCGGGATGGGGGAGGATATCGAGGGTACCCGTCGTTGGCATTTGTTTGCGCTGTCCAGCGGCATTTTGGCTCTTTCACTCTTTTGGTCTGTGGACCTAGACATTGACCGTAGTCACGACCGAAACAAGGCTAGAGAAAGAGACAGAGAGAGAGAGAGAGAGAGAGGGAGAGAGAGAAGGATAGAGAACCGGATGAGGGTTCTCGGTTGAGATAAAAGCCCGATAGGGTCCAAAGGGCTGATGCCAGCGAATATATACTCATTGGAATACTTTGATTAACCCGAGGCTCACACGTATACGTTTACATACATACCTTTTCCTGCGTGCTTGACTATAAATATATGTATATATACAACGCGCATATGAAATTCTGCATAGTAACGATTTGAGCGCAATATCTCCATACTTGGTTTGCTCAGGAAACGCGTTCCTATTATTTCGTTGCCCTGATCTTCCTGCCATCTCCATATTATACACGGGGAAGAACGTTCGAGTCGAAAAAAAAAATCGATTTTCCTTTCAATTCAGTACACGTACATACACATGCACTCAAATTCATTCTTGGTCCTTCGGGATTGTCTTTTGTCGTGATACAGAGCACCCAATGATCCTAGTAAACTTCTATCGGTCTGAATTTTTGCTTTCATCAATATTTTTAATCAAAATATAAAACCTTCCCTTTACCTCCAATGGCAACTGTATTTTCCTTTTTCATTGAACTTGGAAAAAAACTTTTATGATGAAGGCTGCTGGTTGTAAACTGGGAATGGGTTTGAATTTTTAAAGAAAATGACTCGCTTGTATGAGAATATGGAATGACTTATGGCAGCGAAGATAGACAGTAACATTTTTCGTTCACGTATATAAAATCGAGATTCAACGATATTTGAGTCAATAATTGAAAACGGCCCAACGAGCTCTCTCTTCTCTCTCTCTCGAACTCTACTACCTTTTCTCTTCCTCTCGCTCATCATTCTCCTCTTCATAAACTATATTCCGTTGCTCTGTACGCGGCATTAACTAATGCATGACGACATTAATCTATTTTAGCCGGGAGCGCGGGCTAGAAGCCCTCCACGTTTGCGACGTTAGTAAATCATTTTGCATATGGGAAACGAGTTTCTGGCACATTGTCCGACTGTACGGGAGATCAGTGAGTCCATATACAATTTATAGAACAGAAACACTCATGTACCATAATTTCATACAAAACCCGTACGAGGAAAAAAAAGCTTGAGCTGCCAAACCGACCGGATTCAGGCAATTTTCAAATGGGACAATAAGGTTGAAGAGGCTAGAAAGAAAAAGAGAATCTGTGTGCCTGAAATTGTTCAACGATAACTGCATCATTTGTTTTTTGTGTTATTGCATCAATAAGCTTGGAATTTTTGCGCGGAGGATTCGCTCGTGGAGAAAATTGACTTTTCTAAAAGCGAGATAAAAAAAAAAAAAAAAAAAAACAGAGCTTTGTATTATCAACTATAATCATTTGCACTGAAAATAAAAAGTACGCGCCATAGAAATTTCCATGAGTATAATCGCCATGATGGAAATACGAATTTCTTCAGCAGCGACTGATAAGAGGTTTTTAAGAAGGAACGAAGCGTTACAGATAGTGGAGCTAGCTAGACTCGTCAAGTGAAAGAAACAAATGAAAGAAAGGTTCGAAGGGTTTTCTTGGTAATATCATTGCCTTGTTGCTGTTTTGTTTTTACATTTTTTTTTCGTTGCTCAGTGTATACCAAGAAAAAACATTCGTTGAGTAACCAGTAGCAGTAAGAATACCGGTCCAAGAATCTATCGATCTAAGTCTGACAAAGGAAAAGGCACTTTAATTAACGACTCTCTTGCTGTGTGTCGCTCCACGGAGCCTCACAGAACGCGAAGAGAAATAGAGCGTGACGTTCATACCCCGCCCGCCCTTCTTCTGCTACGTCGCAAGAGAGGAGAGGAGAACAACTTCCCTCTCACCCTCTTATTCGTCTCCTCCGGGCTCTCATTTGCTCTCGTCCTGGTCCTCTCCCAAACAGCCCAGTAACGCCAGCGAGAAACCTGCCTCTCTCCCCTCTTTGTGCTCCTACTTCGCATGCACTGCTAATAAGTAAATACGCATTAGCATTCAGCTACCTTTGTCGATATAAATCAAACGAATTAATTACAAAGAGGAGAGGAAATAGCTCCATGTGCCACCAATATGTGCCTTCCTATACACAGGTATTTCCATAACAGTTCAACCTCCGTTTTTTGTCTTCATTGGATCTCTTACGAGGTGTCAATAAACATGAATCAATGTTTTAGTCATTCTGTTGTCGATTGGAATGGATATGGTAATGATACGGCCATGGTGTAGATTTTCGAAATCTTTACCCCAACTGAAATGAATTATGACCGAAAAAAACTTTGAAAAAAAAAATTAAAAACCAGCCCTTTGTCTTCATAACAAAAGTATTTTCAAAAAAAAAAAACAAGAGGGAAGGTACGAAAGGGTCACGCACATATATTGGTCAAGTTTTTAGAAAAAGTCTTATGCATGAGGGTGTGAGGTCCATGAATGCTCAACGCTTTTCCTTTCTCTCGTGTTCCGCCTCGCATCGCCCTCATTTTGCGTGCACACCACACTGGTGGCGAAGAACCTACAGCACCCTTTGTGTGACTCTCGGTAGTGTTTTCCTGTTTTGCATATTAGCAACCGTAAACACTAATAAATCCGGGCATACGATGTGCACGTTCATTCTACTCGTGAATTACATAGTGTCCGAAAAAGCTCTCCAACTCTATGTTGGATCGATTGGGTCCGGTGCGATCGTTGTTATAATGAAGAGTTCGTTGGAGAGTCGTTGCAATATAGAGTTCACCAAGTGATAGACAATCCGGGGATCGGATAAGAAAAAAATGTTAATCGAATAGAGTCCATAGTTAGGTTCAGATACGCGAAGCTGGTAAATTCTTTTTTTAACTGTACGTCTTTTCTATACTTAGCACCAGATTACTTGTGGCTCGTGACCTGATTATCAGACAGAAAAACGCCTACTTTCCAGACCTCGCAATCATGATCTGCTGAAAGTGAGTGCGATTTTTTGGACACCCTATCCAGTCTAACTTATCATCCGAGTGAACAAACAACTCGTACTGGCAATTTGCTTTCTTCGCCACTATACACTCAAACAATCTTTCGTGACGTTCTCACGAGCACAAAACGACACGCGGTGTTTGCTTCCTTTTGTTGCCAATAATACCAAAAAAAAAATGACGTTACATAGGAGACATATATGAAGAAAAAAAAAGTAGATATGATCCTTATATGTTTGGAGTTGATTTTCAGGGATGTTGGCAGCGATGGTAGTCATTAGTGTACGTTATCAGGTTAGAAGGTTGTCAGTGTGTGTAAAGGAGAAAGGTGGTAGAGTAATGTGCCACAATCTCGCACGTCGAGTGTAGGCACGATGCATGTTAGAGTGGAAGAAGGGGAGGGGGCGGGGGAGGTGAAGGTGAGGGTACAGAATAGGCCTTTCATTACTGTTTGGCATCGTGTTACTAGCCGCCTTAACGAGTCGAATGAAGGGTTGTTGGCGTCGTTGCGCGAAACTAGCAAGCTGGTGCGGAGATTTTAGTGAGAGAGGATGTTGTGGAGCGATGAAAGTGGGGGCGGGAGGGTGGTTTGGAAGAGGCTGGTTAGAAGTAAAGATACAGAGTCGCATAGCGCGAGGTCAAACGGTGGGATGAAGGAGGAAGCGAGTGGGGTTGTTTGCCAGTTTGCCTCTAATTTTGTTGGAAACATCGTTACACCTAGATCGTATCATCTTGTTTATGGGCTTATACCTAGATGCTTTTTGGTTCATCCCTTCATCCCTCAATCCTTCGCTCCATCTTTCTCTTCTCTCACTTATCCAGCCATTCCACCATTTTATTATCGCCCCCTGGAGTGACTGCAACTTCTGGGCTATTCTCGAGACAACTTTCGTTACTCCGCGATGCAAACGGCCCATAAAGATGAACGGAGAGTGACATTAGCCTCTTGTAAATGAACGCTAACTATAAAACCCGTCGAACAAGCTTTCCTAGGGTTATGCAAGTTTGCACAAATTTTCAAGATCCTTCTTCGTTCCCACCACAATCGTGGCTTCTTGTGATTTACTCATTAACGGTTAGGAAATCGAAAACTAACCTAGCTGCTCGCCGCAAGCTTCATATTTATATCTACGTCCATGTAAACTTAGTCGATTGACCTGTATTTTTTTTCGACTTGCCAACGGCAACTTCAATAGCTTTGCTCTATTATACCGATCCCTTTTACTCTACTCTCTTTCCTCTCTCGCTTTGGTAACTTGAAGAAAGTTGTTATCACCAAACCATATAACGATCGGAATTGTAGCAGCCGCAGGCTCTCCTGGTGAGTACCTTTGCTCGTCTGACTATCGCCGACTCCTCTACTTGCCGATCTTTACTACCACTACTCGCTCGTGTTCCCGCCACATACACACACATTAAATTCCATGTGTATCCTTGAAACCACACCGTGAAGTTGATCACGCCTCACAGCAATCTCGATGCAACGATCTCGCCCTAAGCCGGTCAACTTCACCGTAAGTTTACGCGTCACTCTCTAACCTGTACTGCAACTATCCTCCTTTCTGCAACGTCTCCGAGCATCACTCCCACATACAAGCTCAGAGATTGCTGCAGGATAGTGTCGCAATCCCTTGAATTAACTAGCAAACTTTAGACTCATAGTTACAATAGAGACTACGGAGAATTCACCTCGTCCACGATGAAGAGTATGCCAACAACAATATGCATAAATATTGCTTGCATTATGAACATAATGGATATATGGAAAAAAATATATATATTTTTGTAACTTGTCACAGAATGCAAATAAAAAGTAATCTTTCATATAAAAATTATCAAGAATTTCATTTTCATATAAGAAAAATCGTTGTTTTTTTTTTTTTTTTCAATCGGTATACGACAAAGTAGACATGCAACTCTGGAAACATTAATTAAGGATAAATTTTCCAAGGCAGATATTACAAAAGCAATGAACTATTGAAATTTTTAGTGATAAGACTAGGCGTCCACGTGGTGAATATTTAGAAAAAAGAGGCCAAAGTATCGAACGGGAGTAGAAAATTCGATCGCTAGTGCGGTAAATGAATTAGCTGTTGGCCACACATGGCCCCGCAGGCTAGAGAGTCCAAAAAGCTAACTTGATTCGAACGCAGGCTTGGTGTGATTGAATAAAAATTCATAAATATTCTCACAAACGTGACGAAAAAAATAAATAAATAAAAATAAAATCAACTTTATAAAAATGAAATGTATTGATAAACTGTTGGCTGTACCAGGGGGCAAAAAGCAATACCTTATATCTATAAATGTCGATAATATATATATGCATAGAGAAAGTAGAGGAGCGCGACCGAGGAAATTGAATTTTAGTCACAAATAGATTTCATGCCCTCAAACTCTGAGTCCGAGCAGAGTTTTGGTTCCGAGGTATTTTAGTATTTTATTTGTCACTGCAAGACGAGAAAATTACCACCAGTGTAAAATAATAAAAAAAATCAAATGAATATAGTTTTTTAAATTTCTTCATCGAGTCGAGGGTGAACCGAAGATAGAATTTTCTCTCGATTATTGGATAGTTGAATTGTCAGTGTTGCTTGGATATAAATAGAGTTCCGATGCAAAAATCTGTTAATCTTTGAAATTTTGTGAAAAATAACATTTTGAATAAACCTGTGAAGGCCGTCAAACCCATGAAGGGGTTATATTGGATTTCGTAAAGGTTTACCATAAGATCCACCGTGAAACAGGCTTACAATTTTTTCTCTTGCAAAAGCAAGGATAGACTTTATAAGGCAAGAAAGCTTTGAAAGCAACGTTATGAAACGCAGACTGTTCCAATAGAGCTGGCGATATGAAAATCTGTAAGGGATTTTGATACGTATATCTATACGTAGATACGGTCGTGTATTCGTCTCGTATATCCCAAGAAGAGCTTGTCGACAATGTGCTTCGGGTTGATTAAGGGAAAGTAATAGAACGTGGTGGAAAAGCTTGGTTGTAACATCAGCGGATCTTCTCTCCCGTTGAAGCCTGAAACTGATGCTCATCTCGTACGCAGTGAGCGAAGGGTCTGGTTGCTGGCATAACGCAGGCTCCTGAATATAATGGACCATATTCATATTCGTTCGGTCATCGAAGCTATTCAATCTACCATGATGGCGTATGTGTAAGGACACCAGCAATCAGGAACTTTACCTCTCTCTCTCTGGGTTCTTTGGTACAAGAAGAGCATCAACATTAGCAGGAGCATTGGCAGGCCTGCAATATACGTTCACATCACTGCCGTCCTCACAGTGGACGAATAAACGATCCTCGCGAATGTCTGACCCTTCCTATTAGTTCATCAAAATGGACGTCCCAGCCCACGCTATTGTCACATTGTCATATTGTCGCACGAGTGGCATTGACGCCTGGTTCGACCCCCTCCCTCCCTCCCTCCCTTTCTCCACCAGCGCTTCCCTAACACGTTACCTTGCATTCAAACACATGGGAGAACCCTCTACTCCAACCACACTATGAATTCTCCTGCTTGAAAACGAACCCCGTTCCGGAACCCTCATGGACCCTCATGAACCTGCCTTGCATCCTCCCTATGTTTCCGTATATTCCTCACGTTCTGGTATAATTAACCTCGTGCAGGGTCCGTATGCTTGTCGTTTATAGTAGACTCAATATCAAGTCGTAATGTTTGTAGTTGGATTTTACTTCTACGTTATTGTGTAAACCAGATCGCAGTACACATCATGTTTTTGAGGCTTTTGATGTAATTTAATAATTCGCAGTCTATTTCTCTGACTTCCATATCGGAATTAAACGTCTAATTATTATTTATGATTTTTGTTCTTGAGTATTTGATTTTACGAAATTTATACAATTTTTTACTCATTTGAACTGTTCGAATGGAATAATTGAGTGTCAAATATTGGAATGTCGTTAATCAAGAATACAATTTCTACGAATCGAAAAGCAATCATTGTAAATCGGTGTTGATTGTGTATTGAGAATCTCGCTTTATTTAACTCCCATCGGAGTTTCTCTGTAATGGAATATCAGATGTACATCAACGTTAAGGACTGCCATTTTACTCTCGTTAAATAAAGGCTTTTGATCGGTTATATCGATTTTCCTATAGCCGAGATTAGTATCTATATCCTCGAACATCGAGCAGGCTCAGAGGGTAGATGTAAAACGAGGAATAAACCTTTACACCAAGAGTACGGCCGTCAACCGTGGAGCTTATAGTAACTCGGTGCTCCCTCTTTCCTCGAGACTTTGGCTATGGGTTTTAAACGGAATAACGTAGTGATATGCTCCGCGCGGTGTTGCGAGTAATAATTGAACACGGACTTGTTACTCCTACACGTCCACATGAATCCATTATGTTGAAGAAATTAGTGAAAATAATAAAAGAAACCTATGATAATCCATGGATCCCTGGACTCTTCTCATGCTCAATTTAACGACGCAGCATAAATTATAAGCGGCTACACATCTAATGAGTATTAATCTATTTAAGATGTTTTTCAAACTCTTCGAAAAGATCCTGCTGTACCGAATTCTTTTATTTTATAAAAACTTCATCTTTTATCAAGGGAATTACGGGATCCTGGCGGTAATGGACCCATTATCGTAGAAGCATTGCAGTAGGAAATGTATAACAAGGAAAGATGATGGGGAAATTCGAATCCTGTATAATGGATAGAAAAAGTTAATAAAAGGTACGCCCAGTTATTTGGATTTAAAATAAAGCTCGAATTTCAAAGACCTATGTTTAAATTATATTATATTTGTGTTGGATATTCGTGGTGCTCACAAGGATAGATTCAAAAACGCCATAATCGTGGTGAATATTTTTTGAGGCTGGATAGCTTTCGTACTTTTTATGTGAAGTTTACATGAAATTTGCGAAAACGTTCCAAGTGAGTTTGCTATTTTTTGCCTATTTTTTTCGATTTGGAAATTTTGGTTAGAGAAAAGTTTTATGGCATCAGAATGAACATAACGTGCAGCTGTTTCTTTTTTGTTAGTTGGTTGGGTACTGGATATTTTCGATAAACAGATTTATTGAATGACTTTTTGCTTCGACAAGAAAAAAATGACTGTGATGTCATTTATGACTATTTCGAACGAGAAACATAGTCAATTGCCTTACAATGAAAATGTGGCCACACACCGAAATGTGATTATAAAACGTTTTCGTGCGAAATTCTGTTCATGAATTAATTAATTTTTCTAGTACTACAAAAAAATTAAATCGAATAACGAATTAGATTTTTTGGAGAACTTGAATAACATCCAATAAAAATCTGGAGGCTTAATTAAAGTAAAAATCGATGAATTTTTAGTACGATATATTGGGAAAATGTGAAAGCAGATGAGAAGAAAAAGCTTTTTGTAGGGTCTCTATTGGTCCAACCATCGAGTTATACATCGAAGGGTTCCTAATGTGTTTTCCGCTACATGGCAGCCTTCTTGGAGCGTTGAGGAAATCGAGGTCGTCGATAGCTTTTTTTTCTCCGAGAATCCGATATGCTTTCAACGCGATGGGGGACGAGAAGAACGGGGAATAGAATTGAGAGAATAAATGGAGAGAGATGGGAAATGGTGTAGAACGTGATATTACGCAACCTCTTGCACGGACATCAGAGAACTCCCTCGGGTACAATTGTCGCGGTACAAATTACCATGCCCCGATGTTTCTCTATCCACTGAATACTCACCATCTCCTTTTTGCCTCTGAATTTCTCTAGAATATTATCCACGCGCTCTCCAACACTCAATGCCTGTGGGATAATACTTGTCTGGGATTGACGAGACTTCCGGAAAGCCCTCGTGACCTTTTTCTCACGCCATACAAGAAGAAAAAAAAAACACTCTGGACGTCATGGATTGTCTTTTTTTCCTTTCTCTTTCTTCAAATACAGACATTCAATTTTTTTCTTCTCATTAAACGGAATATCATATGAACAATGTCATGAATATTTGAGGTAAATGTAACAAAGAGTCGTTATAAATATTTATTCAATTGCTTAATTGATTGATATTTATTGTATTTACGCATTTTTATGGGATGAAAATATTAGCGACGTTGTAGAGAGCGTTTTTTTATGGACGAAATTGGCAAAGTTTAAAAAATTGAAGTATTAGCAATTCATTACATGTAAATTTTAATGTAGTGGAAAGACAGGTAAAGCAAATTTACATTTCAACTAGAATGTTAAAAAAATAATGTTGATCCGTGAAAGTTTGATCCCTCTTCTAAATGCAATCTCAAAATGATGAGCTTGAAATGTGCAACCCCTGGCAATTTCATACGTATTACGCAAAAAAATGTGGGAGGGTAAAACTCGCTGGTGATGCTCGATGATCGTACGAGTGAGAGAAAATTTTGTGGGTAGGCCTTCGGGACACACACCGAGGAAAAAAAAAACCCACGACGTTATTATATTTATTTCCGACGTCGCACGTTTTCAGGAACGACAGAGGGTAGGCTGCTTCTACGTAATAAATAAAATGTTGGCAACGTTCTCCTTCGCGCTATTCAATTTATATCTCGTATAAGAGAGGGAGCTTTGGCCAAGTTGGACCCGAGAGCTTTTTACCATCCGCAGGGTTACCGTTTTTATACAATCTGCATAATAATAAAGCAATATCCTGTGAGTCGAACGATCGACATTATTTCATCCGTAAAACAAATAAAAAATTTACAAAATAATATCAATAAAAATATACAACTTTCATTCTATTATTCAGAATAGTCAATTTAATACTTTTCCATGGTGTTCGAACCTCACGAAAAAAAAAAAAAACATTTGGAATAATTTAGAGGGTGTAAGTAAGATGACTCATCGTAAAAGAAAACTACAAATTTATTCCACAATCGATGTGAGACAAATTTTTGGTCTATAGAGAATATTTTGAACTCTATATGAGGGTCAATTTGATCCAAGTCGAGAACGACCTTTTGGGCTGAAATTGAGTTGTAATTTTTTTAAACTGAAACCACAGTGAAACTGAACATTTGCAGGAAAATTACATTTCGAATGTACAAATGTACATTTAAAAAAAAAAAAAAAAAAGTATCAAAAGGTTTCCGTCATACGATAAAAATTATATGAGGGCGCAAAGTGGCGTCGATTTGACTGGGTTCAGAAATTTCACGACTTGAAAAATGACGGTATAAACCAAGCTTTGAATTCTACAAAAATTATATGATGAAAAAAAAAGATAAAAGAATGATTTGAATTATTTGGAATCCCTTCGAAATCGCCGTTAAACCGATTGATCGAGGAATCAGCGTGTTTGCTAGCAAATTTCTAGCATCACAAAATGACTGGCCCATTTACAATGGAGTTCGTAAAACTCGTCTTCACTACAAAATCTACATAGTGCAAATAATGTTGCGAATATGTTCACATATATTTTTCTATAAACCTATATGTTGTTTGGAGTGCAAACTCCATCGTACCATTTCATATCCAGCGTTGAATCATTATCTCGTACCATTTGTTCGAATGGACATTAGCAGCACGTGGCTGCAGTTACACAATCATCGAAAACGGTGCAAATTCACCATTTCCTGGTGGGTATATGCTCTCCTCGTATCTAGCTTGTCTAGATGATGGAAGTAACTCGCTTGCCAACCAATAAATGTACGTGTACTCGTTGTTACGTGTGTATACGAATAATCGCCAAATATGTGAGTGTATACGATGTGATAGGGGCAGGTGCGGAGGGTCGAGGAAAGCTGGTTGAAAGGGGTAGGAAACGTAATCGATAGTGACGGCAAAGGGCCAATCGTGAGTACTCAACGTTCTACGATGATAGCGCCACAGTAATAAGTGTAATCGACGAACCTATTATACCCTACTTCGCTATATATACGTGATGTAGAATTAGGATAAAATGTCTTTCCTCTCTCTCTCTCTCTCTCTCTCTCTCAGCCTTCGTATTCCCTCCCATTTTTCATCTTTATTTGTTTTGTTTTGTTTTTTTTTGTTCTGGAATCGGTAACAATCGAGCTTCAACTATTATTTCAACAACGCACGCCCTATGTTTTGGATTCTGCGTTCAATTTTTTATGAAACAAGAAAATCATTATATTTTTTAATAAACTATTCTACGAATGGCTTCGTACGAATATTCCATCAACTCTCCAAAGAACTTCACAGAATTATTGAGAAATATTTTGTTGGCTGGTTTTTGTTCAAATGAATGAGGAAACAATCAATTTAGAATTTTTTCATTTGGCCTTCAGGTTATCCCGCGGAATCAGGGAAAACCTTGGAGCAAAATATTTCAAGTTAATTGCACGTTAGGGCAATATATGGCTTGAAGGGTTACTTCATTTTGAAAAAAAAATAATAATAAAGTAAAAATAGGTCAAAGGCATCGTTAAGAACTTCACGGAATCGCAATTCCTTTCTCCCACGTCAAATGAATTCAGACTATATAGTTTCTCCCTTAATTCAATAATTCGTTCAGGTCTAATGAAATGTAAAAAACTAAAAAAAAAAAAAAGATTTGAAGAGTTACGGTATAAATACCAAATCACATTTTCCTATTGATAGGATGGCCCATAAAGCATCGCTGTTTTTCGCAGAGCTTGCAACTCACGTTCGCTGAAATATGATTCTGAAATGTTTGGATTGAAGCGAGATATGCCTCGAGTTTTCCAACACACGTTTGAATGTAATTTCGTGCTCCAGCTTTAATCCAATAAATCCGTTTATTACGGTAAAAAAAAGGTAAATAAACTTTGCTGGCATCGTCCCGTCTTAATATTTTTGTGAATTATTTTTTCTTGCATAAACCCTTCAGGAAATGATGCATTCGCTGGTAAAGTGTAGATACCTGTCTTCGCGTCGCACGGTGATAAATTACCAATTGGCAGAAAGTAATTTCAAAGTGCGCTGCGACGAGAGTATCGTGGTGAGTGATCGTACAAAATATATATCCGTAATTACTGACTAGTTTGTGCCTGGGAGAGATGAGATTAAAGTTGCTTTTTTCTTTTTTGATTTTGTCGGATACGATAGCAGACTAGTGCGTCGTTATTTTTTTTCTATTGAAAGAAAAGAGGTTTTCTTTTTTCATTTTATCGACAGTGCCTTCATCGCGAAGACGTTATTGGTAATTTGCTCATAAACAAGAATTAAAAACAAAAATAAATCATCGGAAGAAAAATGAATTGCAATGATGAGGGTGAAATGAAATATGAAGATTCCTCATGTTTGATCTATGAATCCCTAATTGCCTCATGTACGAAAACTTAGAGATTTTTTTCATATTTTTTTCTCGGAGGCTTTATATTACGTACGGAATGAGATGAACCGAGATGTAGGAGTTCGAATGGTAACAGAATGAAAAAAAGGAGAAAAGTGCGAGGATGAAAAGTGGATGAAGAAAAAAAAAGAATGTGAGAGAGAGAGAGATGGGCACCAATTAACGCCAACGGCTCATGTCACTGCCATCGTATCCTTCTCATCTCCCTTTCTTTTTCCTTCTCTATTTGCTCGCTCTCTCTGGCAGGTGATAAATATTCGAGAGTGAAACTATTCCTAGTACCATCTGAGCCCTGACGGATCCATTTCGTCCAATGTTACGCAAATTATCCCAATCCCGAGGCAAGGTTGTCATATTAATCATAGAAGCACGAGAGTAGACACTTTCAAACGTTCTTCAGACATGTACAGAGTGTCACAAAACTTGAGATTTTTTTATAAGAATTTTTCAAAAACTGTGTCAAAGTATTGAAAACCCATAAAAGCAGCTTGGTTTTTTATTTATACAAAGGCAATCTACTTTTGTAAAAACAGGAAGTCTGACTAATACGGACTCTAACTACTAGCAAGTGAGTTATTTATTTCCCATTCTCTGCGTTACGATTCTTTCCTAGAAAAATGGCTGAATATAGCGCACACCTTGTTGTGCAAACGCGAAAAAAGCATAAAGTCAGTTTGCTCATCCCTGGTTGGAGGTCAGCTCGTAAAAGTGCGGTGGCGCTAGCATCTGCGCTGCATACCCCCCCTTGACCCTCTCCCCATTTCTTCTGCCACTGCTTAGAGCAATTATTTTTAATGCAGAAAAAGATTTATGACGTCAAGACACAGGTATCACTCTGCTTGCAGACAAAAGCTCTGTTATTTCTCTGTTATATCATAAAAGATATAGCAAACTTTTCAAATATGACTTTTTCGCCATGAAATTCACCACTTTTACGTTCCCTCTCAACCAACTTTCGTTGAAGAATATTTTTCGATTATGGCCACATTTCAGAATGAAAAATCACTGTCAATTCAATCCTGACTCGTGAAATAATACATTCAATATCACATTGTGGTAAATTGTTTGTGGCTAAGCTTTTGCGAAAACCTTCGGCTTTTTACCATAAGAATTATCAAATTTTTAGTAATTTCATCCTGAGTGACAAAAATATTGCAGACAAGCATTTATTACAGAAGAATCGGTACAATTATTGATAATTACGATACGCTTACGAGCATTTCCTCCCTCACTACCAGCCCGCCTTGATCTCTCGAATTGTGAATCATAATCATCGAATTTAAGGTGGTTGTTGAATAATTATGGCCAATGGTTAAGTTAGATAGATTATGGTAAATTTTCAAAGTGATCGGTAGGTATCGATAAAGCACTCAGACGTGCAATCAAATTTTCAACGCTAATGGCCACCATCGTTCTCTTGCTCTCTCTCTCTCTCTCTCTTTCTTTCTCTCTCCCTCTCTCTCTCTCTCTCTCTCTGTCTCTATTACACGAGTCGTACGTTTCAGAGTTGCGGTCGCACTAACGTTAATGTGCGGCCTACAGCACAGATCACGTTACGTTTCTATCGTTACTTTTTTTTTTTCCCTCGTTCTATCGGGATGAAGCAGAAACGTCCTGCCAGCGAGAGCGTCAGTGAGAGGACGCTGCAGGGGAGATTAAACCGCGACGCTTTTAGTTTAATTGCCCCCTCCTCTCCTTCCACATCTCCCTTTACAAATATATCTATAACCGTTTTTGCATACGCTTTATCCCCATATACATCAGGTGATTCATGATTCGAACATCCGTGTCCAATGGAATTTAAAGACCAAATTTATTGGAATAACCCAGCCGGTGTCTGGCCTAACTTACCCCAACTCGAACCCAACCAATGTACGGACTTTGTTCAAGAACATAAAAAAAAAAAGATTAAAGAGAAAGGGATCTGAAAAAACGTTAAAAATATTCGTTCCAAAATGTCGTAGTACGAATCAAGGGTTGGGGATCAATTGAATAAGGGGTAGTTGAGTAAAAAAGCGGTAGGAGATGCCACGCAACGGAGACAGCCAAAGGCGCCGCAATAAGGGTCGTCGTCGCCAAGTAACCCTTGATTCTCTATGCCCCCTTTCTCTCTCTCTCTCTCTCTCTTTCTTCCCCGAGCATAATTCACAACCCCCTTACGTATATATCCGATGAAATAATAATAAAACGATCCCGACGACTTGTACATAAAACTTTTTTGTTCCGCATAGATAACTAAAAATCGAGCGAATTGGTACTTGTAGGAATCCTGAGTACCACCTTAACAGCGTCTAATAAAAATGATACATGTTATTTTTTCTTTTTTACCTCGTAAATTTCGCCTCAGATCGAATAAAAATCCAAAACTGTGGGCAGTGGATTGATCTAATAGAACAGGTTCACTGTTTCAAATAACGGTACAAAAATTAACGAATGCAGCTTTCAGAGAGAATTAAAATTCTAATAGAATTATTCCCTCGTGTAAAAATGGATTGAGAATTAATCAACAATGTTATTTTATCTAATCCTTGCTGAAGGTGCCATTCTGCAAAAACGATGACAGGGTCTTCCAAGCCTTTAGCCCTAGAAGACTTTTCTGATTTCCTATTAGCTCAGATATTGGTCCACTAAAAACCGAGGGGGCAATAATTTATCGAGGCTCGCATGGATCTACAACGAGTGTATAGTGAAGGGAGTGAATTTGGTTTCTATCACTGGGGGAACAAGTTGTGAATGTCGGAGGGTAGGAAAAATAGAAGTTCTTTTGGTGGGTGCAGCATCCAGGGCACTTTACGAAAAGCGGTGAGGCTTGTGCATGTAGAGTGCACACACAATCCAGCACGAATGTACGTCCGCACGGCTCGTTCTACCGCGAAAATAAGTGAGTGTATGATGTACGGTCGTAGGGGGAATTATATGTTGCGAGAGAGTCGAAAAATAGAATACGAGCGAGACAGAAAAAGAGAAGAAGGCATGGAGGAAAATGTGAAAGGGAATGAGACGTAGAAACGGAGAAAGACAAAGAAAGAGAAAAAAGATGGCGAAAGGGAGTGGAAGGGGTTGAGGTGGAGAGTACAGAGGAAATAAAAAGTCCAGAGAGAGCGAATAAGGGTTAGTGATAGTTTTGGAGACGTACGGGATCGAGGCGGGAGGAAACTGTTCACTCGATTTTCCGTACAAAATATACTTTGTCGTGGTGACGTGGTTTGGACAACTTGAAATTCGTTAAATCTCTCTCTCTCTCTCTCTCTCTCTCTCTCTCTCTCTTCTGCTTTATCCTTCGGGACATAGCGTGCCGGGTGTATACGACCCATTTTCCCCATTTGTTACGGATTTTTCGGTTCATCTTTTTGTTCTGTACCATTTCGTTCCTTTACATTGCTCACTCACTCTTCCATTGTGTTCCTATGGAAAGCGTCGCCAAATTCACTCCGTACATAACGGACGTGGAAAACACACAGTTACCTCCGTTACATTCATTCGTGTAAAAGCTCTCTCTTTCTCTATACTTGCTTCCTCTTTTGTTTCGTTCCGAATTTTTCTAAGTCAGAGAAATCCAAACATTTTTTGGGCTTCTAGTAAATTAACAAACTTTTATGTATTCCGTTCAAAACTAACGGGAAAATGAGGCTTTTTTCTCAAATTGCTCGGTATTTCTTTAACGGTTTCGAACTGATGATAAACCAAGTAATACAAACGTCAAACTAATGAAATTAAATATGTACGAAAATGTGATCAATTTCTTGATTTTTTGTTTTCATTCTTACTTTCAACGTATTTCAATGACTTCGAAATTCTGTTGTAACAACGAAATAAGATGACCCTCATTGATGATGGAGCTACGTCAAATATATTGTAAATGAAGATCTACAGAAATTGTAGATGCAGAACGTTTCCAATACGAAGTTTAGTTATCTGGGGATCGTGAACTGTTCAAGCATTGCTACTGTGGGGTTACTTCGTTTCTACGTATATATCTATAAACACATTAATAGACATATACATACATAGATATCTATTGAACGTAACGTGAAGGATACAAGCTCGTTCGGAGAGTCAGCCGGTGCGGAATTAATTACCGTACTCCTTCGCAATGCGGATCGAAGGAATATCCGCTTCGACGCGCATATCCTGGCGAAAAGCACCTCCGAGGATGCTTCGACCTCGATCTGCCTGTCTATTTGCCACTGTCTCCTTCAATCTTCTTCTGTCTCTCCTTATTCATTTTCTCTCTCTTTCTCTCTCATTCTTTCTCTTTCTCTTTCTCGTAGTAGGAGTCAGAAGGATCCGAGATTTGGAGGGAATGGTGTTTCCATGACGCTGGAATAACGAACGAGCCTAGTGCCACCCCTCTTTATATACATTTATAGATATATATTATAGATGCATACACATATATAACTTTCCTTGCTTTTAGCCCCTCTTCCTCGTGTATATAGTACCACGGAGTATTACCATCGTCGACGAGGACGAACGATTTGTGCCCGTCCCGGAACTTCACGTTTGCACATATATATATTTTACATATACAGCATATATCTTTATATATCTACAAATACACGGGCTTTCCTTTCTCCCTCACGCTGTGTCGGATGCAATAATTATTATCCAGTTTGTCGAACGGCCTCCCTGGCTTTGTTCTACTTCTGTATACATAATATATATTATTTATATATGTATATATATTCTCGCGACTCTATCACATTCTCCTGTACTCGTGTGTGTGTGTGTGTGTGTGTGTTGCCTATCATGGAAAAGCTGAGATACTGTGGCTAGCAGTTTCGAGAGGAAGATACATAGGAGTTAGAGCCGCTGATGGTGTCCGTGTGTCGCCAATTTCTCTTCCATGCCCCCCCTCCCCCTCCCCCATGTTCATATCTCTCTTTTGCTCTCTGTTCCTGCTTCCTCCACCTCGTTTCTGTCTCTATTCTCTTCCAACATTGTCTCCTTCTACCGAGATGTAAATCCCATTAGCGAACTTGACACGAGCTACTCTGATTTGACACTCGAGCCATCGGGTTACAAAGGTTAAGTAATAGTCACAAAAGTGACTAAAAAAACTTGTTTTGCGCAATTTTTCTCGTCAAAATTGAAGAGATAATCTGAAGGATGTTATTTATTGAGTAGGTTTTTTTTCATTGATCCTTCGATTTTCGATACTTTTTTGAATCACCTCCAATTACATCTCCAATCACCATTTTCATTTTACTTTTTTTATATCTGACTCTAGAATAGAAATCAAATTACATAGTAAAAATTCAATGAAAATCAAAACAACGGGGATAAGTTTCATATCGAAATTCATCAACGTCAATTGTTGAAAGATTTGGCTTAAGTTCTCATCGAGTTTGTCTTCGAAATCTTGGGGGGGCGCCCACATGAAGAGAGCTTGTTGCTTAGTTCGTGTAAACTCGCGTGTCTTCATCCATTTTAGGTGTACTCGCATGATCCTCCCTTTTCATCGTGATCTCCAAGCTGTTCCCAGCAGGGATCTCTTCTCGCAAGAATTCTTTACTGAATTTTGCCACGTCGTTAAAGAGACCCGCAAGGAGAGGAGTGTGAGAAAAGGCAGCAGAGAGTAAGAGGGAAAGAGCGGTGAAGAAAGAAAGGGGGGGGGGGGGGGGGGGGGGGGGGGGGGGGGGGCGGTTTGAAGTTTTGTAGAGTTGTCTATGAGCCTGGAGTATTACTTGAGCTGGAAAGTAGGGAAAGTTGAGCGAAACCTGGCTTGGATATACAAGGATGAAGGGAAGGATGCGTTGTACTATGTTACCGTTTAGTTTATATACATACAACGAACGTACGCGACGCGCTTCGCCAAAGTTCCGAGTCAACGAGGGATGAGAATCTTAAAAATAGGAGAAAAAAAGGACTCAGACAACCTCTGACTTGGGTCTCGTCTTGGTATATAGCCAAACGTCCGATATCTTTCTTAAACCCCATAAAAAGATCCTCGTTCCATCTCTCTTTCTTCTTTGACATTATGTTATGCATATACAGTAGATAATCTTGTATGCACACGAGGCAATACTTTCCAAAAGTAGGGACAAAACACAGACAAATGAAAGACAGAGAGAGAGAGAGAGAGAGAGAGAGAGAGAGAGAGAGAGAGAGAGAGA
>JACEOJ010000197.1:97384-130589 GCA_013761285.1 Campoletis sonorensis
AGAGAGAGAGAGAGAGAGAGAGAGAGAGAGAGAGAGAGAGAGAGAGATTTTACAAGTTAGCAATTATCTTTGTACAGTTTTCGAATCCTTCAACATCATTGTTTATTCTTTACTCCTCCTTTTGTTTCCAAATATTAATATTTGCTCTGCTTTTCGACGCTGTTTAAATTAATTCCTGGAGGAAATGGAATATCGGTTTCAACTCAAGAAGAGGATGAAAAGCGACTGTACCAGGCACCGTCGGAAGACGCTTAGAGAAAGAGAGGTACTTCTTTTTTTTTTATTAACCTATGCATAGTTGGAGTCAGTCTGGCTCTCCGCAGCCTCGAGGCACGATTGTGTAGCATCGTGTGTCCAACTTACTTTTCTTTTTTCTCCAGCCCTCCCCCCTCCCCCCTGCCCCCACTGCTTACTCTGATGCCTCTCTGTACATGTTTTTATTTTTTAGTCGCTTCAGCAAATACACTCAACCCAAAGGTATATAAAAATTAAAGGATACACGGGCAACTTCATTCACAAAACAAACGAAGAAGAAGAAGATTAACCGAAGCTCGAAATTTCAATTTTCTCGTAGTCATTATCGATTTAATCTACGAAACTTTTCTCAAAACCTTAAATAACATCGAATAATATTATAACGACTGATTTGGAAGAAAAAAAAAAGATTGAAGATCGTTATAATATTCAATGCCTAAAATGGAAGAGCTCATTGGGAAGACGAAGAAGAATTATTATCCATTCCTCGTTTTATATTTCTTCACGATTATTATCATCATTATTATTATTATTATTATGATTTTTTTTCCCTCAACACCAGGATTCCGCGGAGTATTCTGCTTATTATCAGAGAAGATCCACGTCGAGGGGTTGGCGCGTCTTAGAAAGAAACCCCCTTAGAGGATGTCGAGTGTCTCGCTCGCTCGTATTGTAGATTATGTATATAGGAATCTCGCCAGAATGTAAAGGGGCAGGACTGAGGGGGGAGGGAGATGGAAAGAGGTGGAAACGCGGAGAAGTAATACCGCGCCCAGAATCATCCAGCGGAGATGCACACAGAGGAGTTCTCGAAGCAACGATGACGAGAGGGTGAGAAAAGCTGCAAGGAGGATGAAGGTACGAAAGGATCGGGATAACCTACGATGTGAAAGGGAGGCGGAGGGTGGAGTTGAGGATCCGAGCAGGAAGGGTGGCAAGACAATTTGCCGACTATTCCAAGAATGCAACCCCCCTCACTCCTCACCTGCTCCTTACTGCTCGTCGACTCTCTTCCGATCCGGCTGATCGAAGCGAAATGAAATAAACCAACGAATATTAATTCTCGTATCACCAGCATGAGAAAACTCTCGTTCACAATCGAAACTATACTCATCCAATCTTATCTGATGTTATTGCTGTGATCGTCGTTCACGATGTATATATATCATTTTTTTTTTCACTCAATATGGGTTTTACAGTTTCGCAATTTTGCTGGCTTGACGATAAACCCGAAATGAGATTAATGAATTAACAAATAATTCATTCTATATTTATCCACAAGCCATAAAGCAACATCAACTTCAATTTTCTTCAATTCGATATGGATTCGGCAATTTAACGATTTTCCTGGACAAACGATAAAGCCCAGGATCGGATTACTGAACTCTATGAATAGTAAACTTAATGACATTATTAATAAAATGGACAACAAAAAGATAAATAAACAATTTGAAATATATATTCAAGGGGGTTGGAAAAAAATCGAAACTTATTTCATCACAGAAGCTTTGCGTATCGTCGTGGTCTGGCTCTCGTGCGGTCGCGCGTGCAACTTATGATCGTTATAACAGCCAAGAACATTATGTAAGCCGGTGCGCGATAAGCGCGTTTATAGCTCATTTTAATCGTTATTTAAAACGCCCTTTCCGTATATTGCTAAGCGTGAGAGCTCCAGACCATGGTGCTAAACTCTCTCTCTCTCTTTCTCTCTCTCTCTTTCGCTCTCTCTTTCTCTTTCCGTTTCTCTCTGTAATCTTACCGGTGAAAATACTTTTGCCTAATCGCATTTATTCCAGGAAGCAAAAACGACTTGCTAAAATCTACGTTGATGTATCGCGATTTCTCAAGTTTCTAACATACTTATACGTTTAATGTTCTTTAGTTTTTTTGTCATGAATTAAGGTTTTACATACAGCTAGAGGAGCAGAAAAATGGACTTTTCGAAAGTATTTCAATTTCATAGTGTAAAAGAACTCAGAAAAATTGACGAAGTCGTTAAAACCCTACTTATATGCTTCAAATTTTATATTCAGATCATTTAATAACGAGGCATTCATCATTAAACAATATAGACTAAAATTTTATACTTTATTAAGCATAATTGGAACAGAGAGTATTACTTGAATTTATCGAATTTGCTAAAATAGTAACAGTTATTATGAGGAAATTCAATGCTGACCTATAATCTTTGCCTGGATGTTAGATTATTCAAATAATCGTCTATATTAATCCTGATTTTGGATGTGAAACGTACGTTATTTAATAATCCAATGAAATTATATTTTTAATATAATAAGTGATATCATTTGAGAATCTCAATATTTCTATGAAAAATGTAATATTCCAGATTTTCCAGGGTGAATGAAATCTTCGTTTTCAATGGCTGGCATATAAATGAGAGTCTTTATTATGTTTCTGTTATTTCCATACAGAATAAATGCCAATTAGCCAGGTTCAAGCTTAAATTTAAACCTACGTTGAAAACGGAATCAATAAAATCTCCTTATCAGTTTTTAATGGTATTATCCTTGCAAATTTGCAATATTTCTTCGAAACAGAAACAGAAGTTTTTTTCTATTGAACATGATGTTTCTCTACAACGTAATTTGATTATGATTTAATGATCGTATTTGCTTGAGCGATTCGCTTACATCGAGAATTGTGTATTTTTTCTCTCTTCGACTCTCAGCAAACATGGAAAATCCGGCATTGAATTATTTCTGAAGAATTTGTAGAGAATATCAAATATATATTATAATTTGTCGTATTGAAGTCTGTTATTATCAGATTCTTCTTTCGTAATAATCCCAACCACATGTATGTTTGCTGTTTTATGAAATTCCCAAAATCTTGTTCCGTTCATTAAAAACACGCTGAGACTGTAAGAAATCTTCTTTCATCTATCGTTATGCGATTCTTTTCTTGTTTCAAGGAATTCAATTGGAAATAAACAGTCTCGGAAATAGGGAGGGAATCGATAGCTGATCCATAACACATTACAACTCGAGAATTTCCCAATGAACTTTATTCCCATTTCCCATATCGTATTGCTTTCCAGTATAGACCAAAAGGAAAAAAAAAGAGAGCGAGGAAAACTCTATGAAACTTTGACGTTGCGTCTTTACAGCCGACTGCGTGGGAAATTATTTACGAGCAAAATATGATTGTGGCATATTCAAAAATGTGTGGTAAAACAATTATCGTACACAGGACAATTCACGAACAAGCAAATTTTTGTTTGTTTTGCAGAAAGTTCATTGAATTTTTATTGACAATATCTCGTGAAGAATTATTTTCCATCACATTCTTGAAAACTTTGAAAATCGAAAAAAAAAAACTGAACAGACATTCTTGGATTATTAAAAAATGTATTCCAAATTATATTTTGTAAATTACTGTAAAAATCAATATTTGAGTTGGTGAAAAGTCAGAGATACATTTTGAATTGAAAAAAAAATCGAGTTTTATTGTGACTGAAAATCCCTGTTGTTCTCTTCCGTTACTTTGTTTCTTGTTTCTGTACATAGATGCAAAGGTTATAAGGGGGAAGCTATCATTGGAGCGATAGTTTTGTTACAACTTCCTCGGCCATAAAGTGAAATCGGCCGGAAGCTTAGGAGGTAAGGAATTGAGAAAGGGGGAGAAGAGTTTCACGAGCAAGCCCCGTTGCACACGCTATACTAAAAGTCGTGGAGTGCACGCGTCTGACCGCTCTCACGATCGACAAACGCTTCGGCGTTAAACGACCATGCTAAACGTGAAATTCTCAAATAGTTGTTTTTATTATTATTATTTGTATTTGCAATCTTAGCTTGAAACAAGCAAGGAAATCAAACGCATTTGAACGTAACTGTAAACCTTGAATGTCATGATTTTTTATTTTTTTTTATCAAACCGAAGCCGATTATCCGTCGATTCGATGATTTTTTATCATTTGCCAAATGGCAAGAAAAGAAATTCAAGGAAAATAAAAGGATTTGCACGACGCTAACCTCAACAGGCCCGCGACAATGCTGCGTTTTATAAACTACCGCAGCTGCAATATCTAGATGACATCGGGAAAGAAATCCACTGAGTTGGTTTGCATAACAAAATCGTTGTATAACCGTAGATACGTATGGGATCAGTATTTATATATTACAGTAGATATAACGTATTTTATATACGAGTATCAGCGTATTATTATACGTATATCTATTTCCGGAATGCCCGTATTCACGATACAACTCCGTAGCATTCTTAGAGGGCGCCCATTCGCGTTAACATTTTTACAGTCATGAATATATATATATGAATTTTCTACTTTTACAAATCCAAAGATATCTGCAGTGGTATTACCGTTCGATCGAAATAAGTACAAAATCGTAACTCTATTTTATGTCCCAACAAAATGCTCTTATCGAAGATTTTTTCAATTTTGTTTTTTAAGCAACGATTTCCTACTGATTTTCCAATGAGCCTAAGAGATGGTTCATTATTTAACGAGGTTCTAGTAAAACTGTAAATATCTTGGAGGCCTTTTTTGAAGAAATTATCTCGAATTTTTATTTCCCTCATAATCGGACCGTCTATATAGATTCAAATTATTCTAAATAAACCCTTACGGTAACAGTCGATCCTAATGATATCGCATACCGAATGAAGCTACATATAATATATCGACATATATGTTTCTATGGGGAATACTCTCACAGGCCAGTCAATTTTTTTTTTTTTTTCCCCATCTCGTGGTCCTTTTCGATTCTGATTTCTCCAGCGAATTCTCAGACTGTTCGTCGAGAGGTTCGCATCGCACGCTCCTACGTGGATTCCCCAGAGCGTCTCAGTCCCGAGGATTCCTAGCTTTCATTGGCTCGAGACCCTATCTTTCTCTCTCTCTTTCTCTCTCTTTTACCGCGCTCTAGCATCTCCACCTCTTATAGGTCTTAATCTTGAATTAATTAAGCGCCAGACGACTCCATCTCTTCGTCTTCAAGAGCAAACCTTTTTCTATCACAATTCGACCATTACGTTTATACGTGAATTGCTTTTCCAAACTATATCGCTCATATTCGATGAATTTATATCGCGACATAGTGAGAAAATTGATTTTCTATATCAATCGGTTCTCCACATCGAAATTCGTTCCCATCGAATATCGCTTCATCCACTCCAATTATTTGCTTAACCTTTTCTAACGGATGTCATAAATAAATATTTCACCCATTGAATAAAATTCAAAGATTTTCGCAATCACGTTAAAAAGATAACTCTAAAGTCAATTTTTGCAATTTATACTTTATATTGTTGTTTTTTTCGAAAATGAGCCATTGGTGGTTCTTCAGTTTTCTAGACAAACTTCATCCTTTGGGGAAAAAACATTCAAAGATGGTAACAGCCATTTTTTAACTAATTAATTTAATGAAGCCAGCGAACGAGAAATTATTTTGAAAAGTAATTAAACCAGTCAACTTTTTGATCACGTTTTTTTTCTGTCTCCTGCTCACGATTATCGATATTTTCGGTATCGGTTTTGTTCATGATCTTCGACGTTGTTTTATTGCATGAAAATTGAAAAAATTCGTCGACGTACGTCATATGGCAGTTATACGATGTATACGATTTGATTGAAGTTCGACAATAGGTCGAGTCTTGTATGTCATTTATGGATATATTTATATATATACATGATATATATAGAAAAACGATTGACTGAGTTTTTCTCAGCGTTGCACTGCCACACTGTTGCTCGCCGTACAACAGCGTGTACTGTGCCGAGTATTGAGGCCGCTATTTTTCTATATCGATTGACTCGATTGTAAACTCTTCGCTTCGTGACGTTTCTATTCATTGGTTATCCCATGCGGAATAGGCTCACGAAGCAAAATATTTCTGTTTCGAAACTGGAGCTCTGGCAAAAGCCATCTACCGTATCATGTATGTGATAATACATGCTGCTCTATATATATACGCACGTGCGTGTTCCAATGTTCCGTATATTTCGACAAGCCGATTCCCCAAACAGCCAGCTATTCCTTTAAACGAAAATTTCATACGTACAAAAATGTTACCCTTCCCTTTTTCCACCCGCTCGCTGTATCCGCTCAATGTTATTTCATGCGTGAGAAGTTAATACATTTTGTTTGTTCTGTCAATGTATATTTTTCGGGATTTCCTTTTTTTTTTTTTATCATTTTGCTATTCGTTCAAACGACATTCGCGAAATATCGTCACTGAATTTTTTCGATCGCACTATTTTACCGCAACTTTTCCACGGTCACCGGTTATCAATATTTCCGCATTTTTTGCCTAACTTTTAACCATTCAAATGTAGCTTATTTTCATAGAAAAATTAACAATTCATGAATATGAAACGGAAAATATTTCGAAATAACAAAAATTGAGATAGATTTTATTGTGTGTTTAGTTAATTTCTCTGCAAAATAAAAAAGGGGTTCGCGAATTTAAAGGATATTTGAAGATAGGTAAAATGAAAAAATTCACCAGCTTATAAATGAATGTTGAGGAGGTTGTTAGCAATCGAAATATATTGGACACCGGGACACAAACTGGAAAACGGTGGTTGGGGTAAGGAAGTTTGGAGCTGGCGCGATCCTTCTCAACTTAGCGAGCGTTTAAATTCAGTGGAGAGCTTTTGGAGTGAAGGGGTCGGTTGAGGAGGCGGAGAAGAATGCTTGCGGAAGAATCGTGTGACCACAAAGCGACGAGTATTTCAAGCGAGCGATGCTATTGTTGTCTGGACGATAAGATCTCGGTGAGTTAAAAGGCGAGAGGGGTGCACAGCGGCGACTGTGTATATTTCAACATGTTCGTATTCAACCCTCTCTCCCTCAGTAGTGCTCGAGTCTTGAAGCCATCATCCTGGTGTGCCCGAGCCTTGGTACACACGTTTGCCTCGAGGCAAGAGACAGTTTGAGTTATGCAGGTCGCGGTGTTGTACACCGAGACTGCATCGTTCGTTCCACACATTGAGAAACAGAAGGATCGTTGCTCCTCGACCACGAAGAGAACCCCCCGTACACAAACCCGTACATAGGCCTCTGAGACACTTCCAGGATAGATTTATAGAAGCGCAAAGGATCACGCGACTTCGAAAAGTAAAAGGCAACCCTTGCCAACCTAAAGCAACGAGAAACCTTCCTATACATCCATGGCCGATTTAACAAATTCTCCTTCTCCCCTTGAGTCTCGTGTCTTCGTAGTTTATTCTACACCACTACGTTTTTATTCTATAGAAATGAAAATGGGTATCGCAACGTTCCAAACTTAAGTTTCATTGGGAACAAAGTGTTTACGCCAGAAACTAACGAGACTTTATAGCCCGGCAGTCAGGAATTCAGCCAAATTCTTCATTAAAGAAGAACCCATTATTCTTCCGGGAAGTCATTCACCCCCAAAATACAGACCATAACCAAAAGAATATACAAAATCCTGAAGGAAGTTATCTCACCGAGGATATGCAGCGGAGCAACTAAATTCCCAAATTTTTTACATAAATACTATTTATGTAGCATGGAAGATTTCGGTTATTATTGAGTTAATTGAGTTTAATGTAATCCGATACGATTCTGGCGATAGTTATTTATGCACCTGCGGAAATATTATATCTTTTTTTACTAAATTGGTGAATGTAATTGCAGTGTAGAAAGGAAGGGACTGAATTTAGCCAGATTACAACAATTCTTTTAATGTGATTGAACATGAAATCGTGGAGAATTTCTGCGAGGACAAATATAACAGAGTATCAATTTAATAGAATCATAGAAGCATTAGCTTTTGTTTAAATTGGCACAAAACTTTGGGCAGCAGTCGAGTTTGTTCAACCTCCAACGGTGTTGACCCAAAAAAAAAAAAATAACCCAAGCATCGAACCGGAAACTCAAGAACAACACGCGCCAGCTTACGCTTGCTGAATAAATCAATGAAAATAGGGATTAAGTTCGAAGCTCCGCAGGGATGCCTGCAAGCTAATGAATTTCCAGTTACGAATTCTTGCGCTGTTACTAAAGCCACTTAAATGACCGTTATGTCCGTCGTTGATTAGTATAGACGAGCCAATATATTTCGAAGCACGGGCAAGGAGGGATGTAATTGCCGGAAGTTTCGGAAGGTTTTTGATCACGTTAGATTTTCTCAGTGGGGTATGAGAGGCTTATGAGGATTAGTCTGTGGTTTGGCGACACTTTATACAGAAAGTTTCAAAAATTATCATCGGTATAAGAGCAAATATATGAAAAGACCGTGATTTTCTTTGAATAAAAGTTAAAAACCATGCATTTTTTCTTTGGATAAAGAGTTCATGAGATATTGAGTATTTGACGAATAGCCAATTGGAGTTTTCGCCAAGAAAGACCGAGGAGTGGTGGAACCAGACACCCTTCTGCTTTTTAACGTCTCATGGGATTTGCTACGCTCTGAATAATTAATTTTCTTATCAACAACGTATCACCAAGAGAAAAAGAAAGCGAAAAAGAGCTAACGAGTTTTCTCCTTGGAATCCGAGGTTCTATTTATCTTTCGGTATAAATTACGAACGATTTTTGGGACAACCAGTAGAATTTTGGTAGAAGAAGGACGAAGGCAACGCATAAAACTCTTATAAGACGAACATGGTAGAAATAACCGAAGGATGAGCATGCAGTGGAAGAGAAATAGGTGGAAAGAGGGAGAGAGAGAGAGAGAGAGAGAGAGAGAGAGAGAAAGAAAGACGCATGCACAAGTTCATCTTTTCCCAGAGATACGGGATAAGACGGATTAATGAAATGGTGCACGGTGGTCGCGATTGCCGTGTAACAAGGATAGAAAGCTCGTTAAATCCTTGGCTCTGTGACTGGAAAACCCATGGGGTTTGGGGCCTTGGTTGAACTCGGCAGGAAAGCTTCCTGTAGTTATAACGCTCCTTCGGCCTTTCGAGAAGTGCATGTGCTAATATACCGAGGGTGCTGCGCAACACATCACACACATTGGTTTCCTCTTTCCTCTTTTTCTTATATCTCATTCTATCTCTTTCGATTCTAGTCTGACTCTCTTTGCCGTTCACCGAAGCTTTCTCGTCTCGTAGCTTGAACTCGCCGCACTTTCCCGATCCTTTCTTCCACTTTCCTTCGACCCATCACATCGGGCAGCGAAGAGGATCGTAAAGTCTCGTTTCCCGATAAATCGAAGAGAGAATCCAAGTAAAAGAAGAAAAAAAAGCAGAGTAAGCAGAAAGTGAACCACGCAAGTTCGCAACTAAGAGAAGAGCTGAGACGATTTCAAGACACTTCAATGATGTCTCAGACTATGCCCAATCATTTTGAGTCTCTTGGTTACATCCTCAATAGAGATCCATAAGAATATAATTAAAATGCAGTCTAATAATTCGTCTGCTTTAAATTCATTTAAAAAAAAGAACTTTTTCCACGAATGCCAGCACATAAAAGCTCTGAAACTTTATGTGAAAGATCTCATACATTGAGAATATGTGGAGAAAGTGCTCCGTACGATTCACACTCTTTTGATTTAACTCTCAGCATCACTTCGTTATATATAGCTAAACTTCAATTTCCTATTGGTGGAGGATGAGGACCAAAAGAAAGAGAGCAAACCGAGGGAAAGGCTACATCATGATTTTCTGATGGGCTTCTCCGACGTTCTCTGGCACCCACTCACTAAAAACGATCAAAGCGAAAATTTCTGCTAGGTAAAAAAAAAAAAGAAACCCTCACCAAATATAGCTCGGCTTGAACTCCCTTTTGATTTTCTCGACGCACCGTGATTCTCCCCTGACTGAGCTACCCCATAGTCACGAGACGGCGATTATATATACTTCATTTCCTCCTCTTGCCTCTGTGATTACGACAAGCTATTAAAATCAGAGTGAACCAGAGGATGATACCACCTTGAGCTCATATCACGTTTGTTCATACTTTCAGCTTCACAAAACGGATATTTTACAAGTCATACATAGTCAATATTTTACTACGCATTTTCTAATTAAAACGTCAGTTGCTTCTGCTTGTCATGGTCAATACTTATTTTCTTTCAAATGCTTCAGCCTTGCAGGTTATTTCACCAAAATAGATCAGATAATTCGTGGGAGCACGGAATTTAATAACCTCATAAGAATCATGTAATACCCCAAATTTATCATTTCTACTTTTCATTCATATTATTAGATTTTTCAAAAACTTTGTTAACGCACTCCTCGGGCAAATTATTAACGATAGAAGTTATCACACTGTTTCAGTTGCTGTAGCAATAAAATGAGAACCAAAAACCTCATATTTTAGTTATTTTTACTTGAGTAATTGAATTGTTATTATTATTGTTGTTCAAATGGTCCAAGTGTTGTAATTACCCAGACGGCGTGAAAAATGTTGACTGTAGGAATTTGGAAGCAGCTCCTGGGAAGCTTATCCGCACAATCAATTCAATTCTTAGTTGATATTATTAGTTATCAAAATTTATCGTGAAGCAAACTTCTCTTCACGCCTAAGATCCACGTCCTCGTCACAAGCCAATTAGAGAGAAGCATAGCCACGTGCTTTCCCCATCACGTGACCTTAGCCGAGTATAAGTAAAGCCACCACCGCAGCGCTTCGAGGCTTTTGAACTCCGCATCCATGCCGCAAAGGTGCCTCCTGGGATCTGTCGACTCTGACAACTCTGATCACCGCTCTCGATTTACAAAACTTTAACGTTCGCATATATTTTCGTCTGCTCTATTACCAAAAGTTCTAGTAGAATTAAACGATTTCTTTGATTATCCGTTATTACAAGGGACGTCGTACTTCCGTCTCTTGGACCGTCCCAAGTTACGAATCGGAACATTACTCCATTTTAAACAATCCTTTTTATTGGAACTATCCATGGGAAACCACCATTTGTCAGACCCAACCAGATCCCCATCCCCTAAATCGCAGAAATACGAAGTATTCGAGTACGGTCGTTGGAAAATTCACTCGAAGTCTCGGTGCCTAATAACAATTAACTCTTTTCCGTTGCAATTACCCAAAAACCTGAAAGCAACGTTTTCCCTTCTATTGCTCTCTCGTTTTGACGCCACAGCTGTATATAAATATATAACAGTTTTATTTTCATGAAACTATTCGATGATAATGTTGATGCGATATGTTGTCTGGTGGGATCATTTTTTCCTAAATACTTTGCTTCAATTTCCAATGAATTTCAATAATTCAACAATTCGCCATTTCCACGAATTACTTTTTATCCAATAATTCCTAACAAACGGGCTATAAAGTGTCGAGTTTCATTTTCGTATGTGCCATAAGCTTTTTTTTACTCATACAACCTGAGTGATTTGGAGCAACGAGGAAAGTAACAATAAAAAAATAGAATCTCATGTGCAAGACTTAATGGGAGAAAGGACGAGAAAAGGTCGACGATCGTATAATTCTTGCGTATGCGAAAAAGCTTGCCCAGCTTTATGGCATATCCGCTGACTATTAAAAAGAAAAAGGACAAAAAAAAAAGTATTAAAAAAGCGTCATATAAAAGAAGAGCAATTTCTCTGTATATAGTGAGCCTCATACTTTATACGCCTGTTAAGTGTCCCTTGCGGTCACGTCAAGCATAAATGACGTCCAGCATGCTTTTTATGCGCACCTAACCATAAGGAGAACCCTAAGAAGCTTTTTCTTATTTTCCTCGAAAATTTGATAAATTTATTTGAAAGAGAAATCGTATGCGTTCGATGAGTGCATTCAAATATCGCGTGACTCCTCAGTACGAAGGATCGTTATTTGTTATTCTCGTTTGACATTCCATTGTAAAGTAATAACTATATAAATAAACAGTTACGAGGATCATGTACCGTGACAAGAAGTCGAAGTCGATCGCAGTCGAGTCAAGTTTCCGACAAGTAATAAAGCCGAGACTAACAGATAATTATCTCAGTCTGACGAAGCACTTGAAGCTCGAACTTTTGTCTTCTCTTGCTGTTCGGAAAACTACGGTTACAATCTTCGAGCTCGTTCCTCTCATTATATATCATATATATAAATATATGAATACCTTGCTCGGGCTCGTAGACAAGTTGCTTTGTCGTTCAACTAATGTAACTTGAACGTGAAGAGTAGAGAACAGTCGTTAAGACACTTCTCTGTTGGCCGGTATAGACTTTTTGCCACAGAATTACTATTACCTCGCGTACTGATGCTCTTCAGTTTTATGATTCACTTATTTCACACAAGATCAAGTTTCAGTGTGTCATCACCAACGCAAGTTAACGTGCACTCAACAAATTGTTTTGAAATCATCAAAAAAAGCTTTCTCGTATAATGATTTTTTTGATAATTGCAGGTTGGTGCTTTTCCAGCAAGCATTCGACGAAAGATTCTTTCGATCCATCGACGAAATTAATTACAGAAAAAGTCTTCGAATCAAAAAATTAGAAATTCTCTGGGACATTAATCAGCAGCAGAGTTGCGTCTAACGGAAAAAAATCGTTCTGAGTTTAACTCAGACTCTTTCTCGTTGGTCGCAGCAGGTAGAAGATTTTTATTAATTATTTCAAGTCTTAAAGTCCGTACAGAGTTTACAAGGTATAAGCCATCTTCGTATAATGATTGTCGTAGTCTTGGTCTAGGCAGTAACATCGATCGGCTAAGATAAACGACGCGAGGGAGTCTGATTGTCGTGACTGGACATAGCGGACGCGAAGAGCTCGATCCTAATCCCTTAATGGCTTTGGAAAAACGTCTCGTAATGTAATTGGATTCCTCTCTCTTTCTCTCTCGTTTTTCGCTGTCCCCGACCCGAGGCTTTGTATACTCATTCGTTTATTCTCTTCCACGCGTTATTCTACCCCCACGCATCCTCCTTTTTCAACCCCCCACCCCCGGGCTGTAAACTCGTCTTTCTGTTTCTCAACGGGGTCTCTGTTTTCATCGGCTATTGTTTTCCTCGCGTTACAAGCTTTAATGGATTTGCCATGGCCCACCTCTTCCTTCCAGGGATTGAATGCTATATTTTCTTCCCCAGCGCTGGCTAACTTTATTTTTTTGTCTTCACATAACCATATACATATATATGTTTTCCATTGCCTGCAATCCTATCAATTTACGAGAAACAACTGGCAGTCACCGATAAAACATTGTATGTAAGGAGTTTGGTTAAACTTGATAGCTTCACTATCTTCACTCCTTTTTTCATCATCTCCAGATACGACTCCAAGCGTTTCTGATGAATTAACAGACTCCTAAGTGATCTCTTACAATTGGACTAGCCTCTTCGTCTTTATCTACTTAGCATCAAGTTTAATCATAAAGGAGGCACATTTTCGTTGTCCAAGTTTGGATAACGAGTTGACTGATGTTCTTGAAGCCCTTCCCTCCCTCGCTCTTTTTCTTTCACCGTGATCGGTTGATATCACGGTCTCTGACTCGTAAATCCGGGACAATTGATCGAAGAGTTGTCTGAATTGTATGGACACGCGCGATACAGTGCTCGATGATTTCGAAATTGAGTTCTAAAATAGGGTTAACGAGACTAAATCCATGATAAAGTTGATCTCAACTTTCTTCACTAAACAAATCACAATATTTCTAAGTGAATGTCTACACTCGATGTTAATTGACAGTCACAAGTGTCTCGTATCCTCGTAGAATGTCTCGAACGAATGGAGCATTTTCTGGACTCATCCCATTGGCTCGGTATAAAACTTGGTTAGGTAAGACGATGGACCACAAAGTTACGTAAGTACTAGACAGTAGTAAGGAGAAAGAGAGTATTCATTGTGTAACTCAGCGTCTTATTGGTCTAGTCGCGCCGTTTATGAAACGGCGTCTACTTTTGAGCATCGTAGAAATTCGCTAAGGGATGAAAGAGAAAGCGGGAAAGAGTGAGGGAGAAAAGCTCTTGCTATCTTCTTGGCGCAACGCAACTTCCCTAAGGGTCCAACGGTAATTATTTCTAATTTGCGGTTATGCAAAAATACGTAAAGCTTAAGTACTCTAGATAATAA
The DNA here is from genome assembly GCA_013761285.1 of Campoletis sonorensis. Taxonomy (NCBI): domain Eukaryota; kingdom Metazoa; phylum Arthropoda; class Insecta; order Hymenoptera; family Ichneumonidae; genus Campoletis; species Campoletis sonorensis. Next base: position 111,606 of record JACEOJ010000197.1, read on the forward strand.
TACCGGAGGATATGTCGCGGCTACACGCCACCCTTATACACTAAAGTCCCTTTCGTGGATATATATACCATTCGCGCATATATATAAATACATTTATATCTTACACGAAGCATGAACGCTGATTCTCGGGGGTCTCGTGCATTTTCTTCTCGTGAAATGCTCGCTCTGGCGCTCAGAGCTCCTCCACGAACACGATGCACCATCCTGGGGGTAATTCACCGAGAACGATTCTCTCCACCATATATCTATACATACATACAAACATATATGCCTGTGCTGCCTCTACTTATCGTTCTCATCCACGCGAACGAGAATCTCGCAGTGCTTTTCATTTTGTTATCTTGTCGTTGCTCTCACGTGCCAGCTTTAGTTGTAGAAAAATTCATATATTTATGTCGACTGGATAAATAAAATTGAGTTGAAAGGGATCAACAGAAATGAAAATAGAGCCCACGGATGATTGTTTCTCATGAGTCAATTATTATTGTTTTTTTTTGTTGAATATCGAAGAGTGAGGATTCTATTAAACATACGATATTATTCGTACGGATTCGAACTATTGCTGAGGCTGTTTCCACAGTGTAGAGGAAGCGAGAGAGGAAAGACGAAAACATCAATTAATCAATGACTTATTGTCAGTCAAGTAAAATCCAACGGTATCGAGTGTGGCACGGAAAAAAAAAGTAGAGTATGGAATTTACCGAAAGCGTGTGGTAGACGGAAAAGAGAAAGGGCGAAAGCGAACGAAAGAGGGTTTGAATTCGAGAGAACGGTACAATTGAATCCCTATGAAGCCCGGGCTTCAATTAATTATGCCGATTAACATTCACCGCGGGCAGTTAAGGGGGATGAAATAACGAAAATTTAATCGACCAGTGACGATCGGTTCCAACTGATTTGTCGAATGTGTTACACACGTTACCAATTTGTGGGGACAACTCTAATAAGCATATAAACGAGGTCGTATCGAAGCTTTCGTTTCCCCTTGTGACATTACAAATTAAATAAATCAATAGTATTACAGATATCAATTCCTCATTAAACTTGTCTCTAGACATAAAACTGAAATCGATGTAAAATTGATAGAATCTACATTTTCTCAATATTTACATATATTCGAAAATCAAAGGGTTTCATTATCATCAACATTCCGCGATCTCCCTTTGATCGCCATTCGCATCGGTAACCTCCAAATCGAGGACAAACTACAATTAAAGTATTTTTAAAATCTTGCAAAGCTCCCCTTTGGGTCTCTTTGGAATATCAAAGGCATCCTACCCGTTGAGTCTGCCATTATCGAACCATTTGTCGGACTGTTGCGACCCTAATCACCGTGACAATTAATAAGCACTAACGATGGATGCGCTCACGTTTACGCAAACGTATAAATGACCTTACGCGCTAACGGACACCGGTACACCAGTTGGATGTTCCGAAAGTGTTTATTGGCATTTGTGGATGTGAATTGAGGGGTGCGGCGTTATGTAAATCGGGTAATGAGAGCATATACGCTTCGAATTCTCACGAGCCTCTCATTATCCAGAGATCTCTCTGGTCGCTTGTAGAGGGCGTTATATTTTGACTTTCTCACACCCCGTTATTATTACAACGAGGATACACTTCATTTTATACATACATCTATACATCTATGTATACATGTGCGGACACTCCAAACAGGTGTTTAGTCGCGGCAATATACTAATGGTGTGTACATAGAAATATAGAGAAACAAATATACGCTCCGAGTATATTTACAATGAATTAACGTTGGGGCGCTAATGCAAAACCTCTCGGAGCTATACGAATTCTCTTTCTCTCTTTACACTGCACTCTCTTTCTCCAACAAACGAAATTTTACCATATGTTCTCGTGGACGCTGCTGTATACGTGTCCCCACCCCCATTAGCTTAAACAGTTTTCTAAATCCTGCTCCAAGTTGTACACAATTGTACTGTTTCACATATATATCTATGCCACCTCCTCTTTTCTCCTCGTATTCGCACATTCTAGACTCTAAAGTATTTTCACAAATCCCATGAATTTACTTCACTTTTTGCAATGTCTCCCAAATAAATGATCGAATTCAAGTCGGATCGGAAATTTATGGTTATGAAGCACCGTTTTACCGGAAAATTAATGAGAATGATGAAAAATAATGAGGATTAGATGAAATTTGGAAGATTTTTAATAAGAATTCTAAGCCAGAAATGATGTGACGATGACTCATCGAAAATTTTGGGTTTGCCCTCTTTTTTTATCGGAAACGTGCCAGAGACGCAATTAAGTCGAAATTCGACGATTTTCAAAAATCAATTGAAATATAGAAATATTTTTTAACTACTCCTATCAACCTATTTCCCAAAAAAATGTAAATATTTTCAAGTATTCCCGAGAGTATTCCACGGGGTTTTCTCATGAGCGCTGCGGGTTCATTTTTGCATTTTCAAATTCGGTTCAAGCCGAAACGGCGTAGCCACGATACATGAAATTTTAACCAGAATTAAAGGATATCATGAACATTACATGAGCAAAAACATTTAAAAAACTATCGAAAGAGGTTTTTTAACACTTTGCTTGGAAAGATTTCAGAGGTTCGAGCTTGACCGAACCCATTTTGGATTTCAGCCACAACATTTTTCAAAAATTACTATTATACGCAACCACGATCTACTTTCCTATTACACACAATTAAAATAATAGAGTTGAAGCGTTTACTCGTTGGCTGAACATCATAGCTTTTTTCCAATCCGTCGTATCACTAATTTAAACGTTGTACGAGATGAGTTGAATAAATGGAATTGCAATGAAATTGAAAAGTAAATTCGATTGAGGAATTACTACTCACCGGAATCGGGCACGGACTGGACCTGATCCCTTGGCAGTGTGAAACCTCCAACAACGGAATTTGGCGGGCAACCATTTCGAGTCTGCTGCGATCGAAGTGTGTGAGTGGTGTGCAGCGAGGGACCGCGTGGTGGGACTTCGGGAGGTGCTGGCTCGGGGGGTGAATCTCTGCCATTGTCTGCGAACGTGAATATATTCGTGCAAACTTCAATCTCAGTACTTCAAAAAAAGAATCTTTTCATTTATATATTGTTTTTTCGTAATGAATTTTGTGATGATGGTGATTTTGAACTATGAATAATAAATGAATGTAGCAAATGAATAATGAATTTTCCCCACTAAATTAACAAATACATTTCATCTATATTTCATATCAAATCAACAAACATTGATGAATGCATCAGAGATCGTAGATTTAAAAAAAAGAAGACGGAAGTGTCAGTCAGAGCGAGGGAATCGAGATCGCTGGACATATCTTTAGAATCAAATTTATTATTATGAAAAGTTTGATTTTTGGGTGATTAATTAATTAATTATTAAGGAAATGGGTTATTATGTGTCCCACACGCAAAAGACAAAGTTCTGGAACAAATTCAGATCATTCTTCGACCTATACATATTTTTTAATGTTCGTTGTTAAATTTGATGTTATATCGATGGGCGTAAAAGAAAAATCGATTAGATTGGAGAACGAGAGAGTGAAGAAGATATTTCTCGAGGAAGTTGCCGAATACGGAATTGTGGTTATTGGTTATGGCGTATTATTCGATACACTCTACACTGTCGGACGCTATAAATCAATACCTCCTGTGGCTGGTGTCCTAATACATATAGGATTATGTGGTGTATATATATATATATGTATAGATAAATATATATCTATAACAAGGTTGTATATAGGTCTGTACGAATCTGTACAAACTGTGCGGCCTGTATGCCGAAGCACGTATAGTCTTGTATCGCGGAGATATATAATTTGAGCAATGTGTAACCATTAGAGGGTTGTTAATGTAACAGAGGACATTATTGTAAATCAACGTTAACCGAGAATCCGGCACACGGTGTAGCGAACAACGATCTCCGAGCTTTCGCCAAGCAACGTAACTTAATACGAGCGTGTCGCTGTCCTTTATTTTCGAAATATATTCACTTTTCGGCATCAAGTACAAACGAGGTTACACATGAGAAAGAATGACGCAGACAAGTAATGAAAAACGAGAGAAAATATGGCAGAGATGATTTGAACTCAAACGCAAATTAGTTACGACGACAAATTGCACGAGAAGATCAACGTGTGTGTGTGTGTGTCCTTGAACAAATAAAGCCACTACAACGTTGGAATGTTGGCTAATGGACGAATTGAATTATAAGGTTACAGTCAGAGTGTGGTCGGGACATTGAGAAGTTTATGGTTAAAGTACGATTTCGGTCTCATGAGCTTTCACCTACGGAACACACGTGTTTGTCGTTTCGTCAAAGAGAATTGAACGTCGAGGACATGGAATAATATAATCGAGCTATATTGTCGATTTAATGACGTGCACGAGGAGAGGAGGCTCTGCTGATTGTTGTTAATTAGTTGGACACAGAGATCATAAGCTGTGGAGATAAAAGGGCCAAGCAGAAATGACAGGGAAAGGCATAAAAGAGAGCGAGAAGAGAGTAGAAAAGAAAAAATGAAAAAATATCATTTGAATGCTCGTTGTAGTCTGATAGTTTGCCATCAGAATTCAACTAAGCGCTTGTCAAATGTACTGTGTATAGAGATTTATAAAATAATAATATATAACGTATTCAGTTTCACGGTGTATAATGCGAGGTGAGAAGCCATGCACATTTTGCCTCATTGTTAACTCGCGAGCCCATCTCTATCCTCGCAAAACCCCCTCCTCTTACTCTCGATGATACGCGTCGTAATAATAATAGTTTAATTAAATCGTACACTGCGAACGCATACGCGGAAGGCTCGAAAAGCTCTCTTCCCCTCGTTCCGCTCAACGCGTCCGTCTGGCAATGCATTTCTGTCACCTGCAGCAGCCACATCGTGTGTGCAACCCCCAGGATCCAATATTTTCTCTTCCTCTCTCTTCCCCAACGCGTTTGAACTCACCTATAACATCATTGCCTCTTTTACCCACGCCTCATATGTCTGACTACTTTATGCTATTGAAATATATACATTCATTGAAGTTATTGAACAATTTAAACTCGAACCTCTTTCTCCCTCGGTGTATGTGTGTGTGAGCGTTTTTTTTTTTTCACTGCAACGACTGGTGTGAGTAACACGTGTAATTCTCGTATTTTATATACGTCGGCAAATCGAGCGCGAGTATACTCGATGACCAGCCGCACCTTTATTATCAAACGAAATAGGAAATTATGTTAGTGAGCCATCCCCAAACGCCTGCACCAAAACGGCAGATCTCTCGCATGAGCTTGTATTATGAATACCGAATCGGTAATACAAAATGCTTTTTATAACGCGACAAATCACACGGATTAAAATGACATTGGGGATAAAATCCGTGCGGGAGCTTAACCACCCTTGATAATACGCAGTCAATACTACAGCTAATTTTATTAATGCAATCATGTGTTATCGATACCCCATTACGTTTTCATCTTTCCTGTATATGAGCTTATGAATTTTACACCGTGTTATCACTTTAACATTATTTTTCGGGGCAGTGCAATTTCATAATTGATGCACCGATACACTTGGTTTAATATCGAATAAAAATATGATGGATTTTCTTCATCGAAATTTCATTTAATCGAGGAATTAATGTGCATCGTATCAGCAGTATTTCTAAACTCTATTTTTCGAATAATTAGTCGATTATTCGAAGCGTTAATTCAGAGAAGTTTGAAATTTGTAGTACCCCGTACAGGGTGGCGGTTGAGGTGAGTCATGTAATTAGATTCAAGCGTTCGTGAGCAAGATGAGGATCGAGTGAGTGGAGGAGACGCAGGAGTTTGGTGGGGTGCGTCTCTCGCACGAGGCCATTTGCGCAGCCAATTATGGGTTACGATGGCACCTCAGTGACACCTAGACGCCTGGCGATCCTGTAGATATTCCTCATCGGGGATTCTCATGGTGTTCGCTTATATCTCCTTGGACCCTTTAGCCGACTATGTCGTCAACATCGGATGGACGTGTATATATGGAATGGAGTCTGTGTGTTATATACCGGGGCTAGTGAGATGGTCGTTCATGCAAGGGGTACCTGGCTGCTGAGAGGAAAACAGACACCCAAGCATCGGAGATTCGAGTCGAGGACGTAGAGATAGAACCGGAAGGGATGGAGAGTGCGAGTGCGCGAGAGAGAGAGAGAGAGAGGGTGTTCTCAGTAGAACGAGACAATATTAGTCAGCCGCCTCGCGTGAAAGGGATTCACGGAGAAGAGCAAGGTGGCGGACAGTGATTTGATGCGGTTAGCCGTTCGCATCAGTAATTCGATTTAATGGACCAACGCCTCTTGCCGTCTCCAGCTCCTTTCCCAATCCCCTCTCACTTTCGTTCACTTGTATACATATTCATGTAGATACGAATTATTTCCTGCGGCAGAATCGGCTGGCGATGGCGCGGATGTATATGTACTACGAAACACAGACGCGCTTACAGAAGGCACTGGATTTATGGCAGCACCCAGTGCCCAGACATGGCTTTCAAACTGACGCGCTGTCCGAACGAATCTTCATTGCAAATCGAGTCTTTATGGATCCCATATTGGCTTCTTTTTTCCTCTATAAAAGTCCTAAGTCTGATCATCATTTCCGGTTTAACACCTTGTGACGTATTCGTATTAAAGTTGTAAAATGCCAAGTAATATGTCACTTTTGACGACTGTGCCATAAAACGCCAAAAGCGACCACCCGGCGTCAAAAAATCTGGTGAAACGTTTTACTTCATTAAAGTATTTAAAAAAAAACCAATTACAATATAGGCCGATCCGAAACACCTATCGTTTGTGTTTTGTTCATCGACTTATTTAATTCAAGAGCCAAAAGTCCATTAGCGCCACAACCTATGAATTTTCAGCAGATATCATTGGAAACAACTCTCCCAGGGAGAGCAACGAAAACATTGGTCCATGATTATTCGAACTACATTTATCCGAGTAGCTGTAGGTGAAGCTCGGGGACGTTAACGATAGCCTCTGAGCCTTGGGAGGAGAGAGAGGGGGAGAGGGATGGGGGAGGGTGGGAGGTAGAACGAACGTGCTACTATATCTCTGGAATTTTCGACAACGATATATTTTAATGCCAGCGACAGTAGCGCGCGGTGGGCTATCGATGCACCGGTATGGTGTGTCCGGTGAATTTACAACGGGGTCTGGCTCGAGCTACCCTTCGTCCTCTACCCTTTCCGTACTGTATTTTCTCCACCCCGGTAGTTGCACGAGGGCTAGATATCGCTTGCCTCGAAAATCGTAATTTTCTCGTTCACGTCGAGCGTGTGTACCTTTTATCGAAAGTGCGACCAGTAGACGATTAAAGCCACGTTGCGGATAACATTGTGGAACGATTTTTTGTTTTTTTTTTAATTGTTTTTCAACACAATAAACACCCCTCGGAACAAATTACAATGTTCATGGGTACTAATGTGTTCAGCGATGTATACTCGATTGCGAACGGACTTCAGTCTGTATTTTCGAATCTGGGAGTAAGGACGGATCATTGGTTAAATTAATTTAGAAATTCCAGTAGCGAAGGAGATTAATGACGTCGTTACGGAAATTCAGTAAAAGCGATAATACCGCGTGGCAGCAGTAGGATCGGTAGAGTAGTCAGTGAATCTCGGAAAGGATATAACGCAATTTGAACTGCTTACTTCAAAACGACAGGAGAACACCGAAGCGGATTTCATGTCCGAATGAGGCACTCGCTTGTACAAGCGTCCGAACGATCCATAGCAAAGCAAAATCCAAATGACGATGGTGTGTATGTGTGTGTACATGAGACGAAGTTTACTGTGAAACACGGATGAGAGCGAGAGACCGAAAGAGAGACTACAAGAGGTCTTGGTGAAGCAGAAGATATAGCAGATGGAAGGAAGATGGGATATGGGTGTAGTCGGTATCTAAGGGGAGGGTGGAAAGGGGTAGAGACGAGAGTTAACGCGGCGGGTAAACTCTGACCGTTGGGAACCATTTGCTAATAGATGCCTCGACATCCCGCCATTAGACCGCAGGGACATTCCACCGAGCGCAATATCCCATCGGAGATTCGGACGCGAATTACCCAGCGCTCTGTACTCATCTTGCTCCAGCCTCTGGTCCACAGGCTGCACAGCGATCCTGTTAATTTCAACGAGAACCAGTGCAATAGCTATATAACGCTGGTGGTTTCTGTCATTCGCAAAACGTCAGCTTTGCTCCTCTATCTAAGGAGTAAGATATTTGGCTCAGTTCTCTTGCTGTCGGCTTGCGAAATGCTTCATCGGACAAAAGCACCAGAGTATAGTAGAAATCGTGGAAAGCTCTAAATATGATATATCCAACGCTACTCAAGCTGCGGTCATAAGAATCCAGCTGACTGGGTCTCCAATGAAATATTCAGTGTTACTAGAGATTTTCACCTTCCAATGTTCAATTCCAGAAGATCGTTCGCCAAAGAGTTCTCTACAGTTTCCAATAGTCTCAAGATATTTCCCTACTTAATTTCAACTTCCGTGGATATAATTTAGAAGCACATTATCATTGCAGCACGAGTGTATAAAAAGGTCAGAAAATAGTTGAGAGAGGGTAACACTGTCTGGTGTTGTAGAGGAAGCGGTTGAGCTGAGATAAAAGAGGAAGAAAAATGTAGCTTGCGATATATTCGTCGAGAGGCGAGATGGTGGGGCGGGAAAGTAGAAACTAAAAGTACCACATGAAGGGTAAAGAAGAGGGAGTGAAGATGGAAGAGTATCAGAGTCACTGCGAAACGAGATCTCCTGAAGTTCATTAAAAAGTTACGTGAGCCCACTAGTTTTCAGCGCTGTCTCACAGCCGCAACGTTACGACCTTATACAGTGTAATGCAACTGTTCCTTGCGGATTTACTCTCTGTTACTGCTTGAACTTAATGTCGGGATGACATGGAGCTGAACGTAGAAAGAGTGAAATGGAGACGAAAAGGGAGGAGATAGAGGATTCGCGTCATGCCGCTGGTGGCTTCAAAAGTAACTATCTGTATACTTTCTCATCCGACGGTTTGAAAACTGCGTTATCCAGCGAGCTAGGCTCTTGCATGCAGAGATGATGCGGTGACGCGATGCGGCAGTGACCAAGGCAAAGTGAGTGGTGGGCCTTGTTGGCGCCGAGGTACATGCTACCGTATAAACATATAGTTATACAAGGGCTTAGTCAACTCGACTGGCACCATGGACATTGTAGAACCTACCAAGGAATATAACGTCCTCACATATATATATATGTATATAAACGAAGGAAGAGAGGTTGCAGTAACTACAGTGGCGCGAACCCGCAAAAGCTTCGAGTAGAAGGCCTAAATACTCTCGGCGTTCCCCTAAAACAATATAGTAGCCGAGGGCCCGTTAACTTTACAGTGACCTCGCCTAACTAGCCCGGCCGAGCGGGGTAACTGTTAACTCGGTTACTTCATACTCCGTTCTTGTAGTAGTGGGCCGCGAACCGGGCGTTCCAAAAGCTTCTGCTTATTCACGTTGGCTCCATACACGTACATGCACACTGATACACCATGAGTGTGCATGTTATACGTATATTTATCAACGAGTAAGTGTTGTACGTGTATGGCAGTAGAAGTAGAGTTACCGACGAGTTGAACGAGAGTGAACAACCCGCTTAGGGAAAAGGACAAGGGGAAAAGAGGAAAACAGAAGCTAGAAGGATAATAGCCACGAGCTAGAAGCTCGTTCCTGTGGATACGACGACCACCATGAGAAGCACCAGGTCGAGAGACCGTTGTGAAACCAGGAAACCTCACCGACGACCTCTTTTCTCTTTCTCGATATTTCTCTCTCTCTCCCTCGTGGCTTCCGTTTGGAAACGCTTGCCCCGGCAGACCCACTGACCCCCCCTGCAAAACCACTCTACGAACGCGTCTTCGGACGCATGGACCCCGTACACGTGGACAACAATGGACCTAACTCCGGAAACAGAAAGTCCTTGCTTATTTAATGAGCGACCGCGTAAGGTAGTTTGCCGATTACTCCATTGTTATCCGGACTCTCCAGCCTTCTACACCTGAAATGGCTCTCTGCTTCCACGTGTTGTTGTACACCTATGTGTCACACACTTTTATACAAAGAGGAATCTCTGCAGGAAGGATTCCCTGTGCCAACTCATTCCACCTCTGGCTTCTCAGATTCAGGGGATTCTCCTTTTTTTTCAACTTCCCTACTTAAAATAAAATGCTGCAAATATTTCCTCTGAGTCATGTACTAATTATGGTTTCTGTTCTTTTCATCGTCGTTGTCGTTGTTATTTGGAAAAAAATCGAATCTCGCTAATTTGGTTGGAACTGTTATGTCCCGCATAGCAACCAAAAATTAGGAATACTATATTCGATACGATTAAGTATGATCGAGCACATTCCTCGATGACAAGCGTGGGTCTATTGACCTCGAGCGAGCCAACCCCGAATCGCTGACGGTGCATCAAGTTCACCGAACGTTGAAGCAATAATCATGAAGCAATAATATCATAAGAAGGGGTGAATCACCAATATTCTGGGGGAAACAAGTAAATCATTAAAAGTAGCGACAATGCCCAAAATTGGCAGTCTGCGCTGACAAGTTAAAAGTCTATGACCATCTAACAACAAATTGGTCTCGAGGCAAACACACCTCGACTTTGTAAAACTATCTTATTCTCAATAAACCTCATAGTATTTTTGTACAATATTGAGTTGGAGATTGACTCATTTTGGCAATCGTCGAATTACCTGTCCTCGACAACTCGTCCCTACGCTGACGGAAATTCGCGGGCATAACATAACTTTAGAATATTTTTATATTCTCATGTTAACGAGTTGTGGATTGTAGTTCATCAACTCATTGCGATTCATTCATTGTTTGCTTAGAATTCAATTTATCCATTAATTCTTGCATCACGAGTGTCATTTTTCGTTTAAAATGTGTTGAATTCTTCATAAATAGTGTAACTACGTTTAAATTTGAACTAAACGTCGATGTTAAATATTTCCAAAAATAAGAGCAAAAATAATCACATTTGTCTGTAATCATGTTCGTGGTCTGGCTCATTAACTTAACGCGCGTATGAATACTTTATTTCATAATTAAGTTAGCGATGTTGGTGACGACTACTCGTACGTTGAAAATCCAGTCGGTCTGTGTACACGGAAAATTCAAACTTATAATTGCGAACGAACGTCCGTTTAAATTAGCATTGTGACTTGAGAGTCCGGTCCCCAGTTTCGTACCCGCTTGGGTGCATTCATTTTCGTCATGTGATGAGCGAGAACATAAATACGATTCCCGTCAAACTTCGTTCCCATGTACTATGCCCGCTATAATCTCGTTACTCACGCGGTCACGTGAGTTTTATCCTATCAGCTAATCGTGTTTATCACCTCAAATATGTATAGGAAAAAATAATGGGTGTGGTATTTATTATCAATTGTTTTTTTTTTTTTTTTTTTTTCATATACTTCGATCGATTTCATGCAAGGACGAAAAAATGCTTTAAGTGTATAAATTATACAGTTTGAGCGTTTTTTAAATGTTACTCGATTGGTGATGAACATTCGATTTTGTTATTTTATTCGTTTCCCTCGTCAGTTATATTGTTATTTAATATTTTTTCTATACACATAAATCTCTACTTCGAAAATGTGTTCGACCGAAAATTAAATTTTTCATCCCATTTTCAACATTCAAAGTACACAAAAAACTGGAAATACGTAGTTGAATATTTGAAAACGAGAAAAACGGGCGATGGCTGGGAAGTTATTTCGATTTTCGTGAATTTGTTGAAGTTTAAAAATGTTGTGTTATCGTTGCTCATCATTTATCACATAAAACTGTTTAGGATTGAAAACTGCACGTCTATTAAAGTATTTCGACTTACCATTGTTGAGGTGCATTCTCGAGTGCTCGTCAGGAAAAACAGTTTCGGAACGATCACTTGCGGTCGAGCTCGAGCTTATGGCACTTGCAAGTCCCCGTCGCGATCGACGACTGAGTGTTCCACCCGTTGAGCTTGTTTTCTTTGATGGCGCCGCATAAATAGCTTCACCTTTTAATATTCAAACGCTCAAAATTAATGATGATAACAAAAACGCCTAGTTCTTGATTTTTTTAACCCAACACCCGTTATTTTTGATTGTAGAAAAATGATTGAACGTTCATTCGATACTAACCATTACCATTGCGCGATGTCCTTTCCGAGGACACACTCCCACTGTAGTGATGTCGTCTCGAATTGGTACTTTCAAGAGGAAAGGGTGATGCCTGACGATGATTCGGGGTCAACGTAGGTGGTGGCGTGGGAAATGGCGTTGTCGGATTGTCAGTAGTCACCGCACCTTCTGTGTCTGATCCAGTGCGGTACGAGCGTTCTCCAACGCCTGGAACAATGAAGGGAATTTTTTTTCGTCAATCGGGTTCCTTTTATACGAGTTTTTGTTATTGTGAACAAATTTTTCGGGTTACCATATATTTTGATATAATTATTTGTTTGAAAACAGCGGTAATTAACTTGAAGATGTAAATCTTGGAAAAAGTATTGAGTGTTCCCTCGCCACAGGCCACAGGCCAACTCCGAAGGGTGATTTTATCCCCGAAAGGAACTTTTGAAGTAGCGAAGATCGAAAGTATTGATAAAAATGAATAGAAAATCGATATCTCGGAGCTTCGGTTATTGAATTTATCATCTCATTTTTTCATTTTTCCCACTATATCGTACCGTCTGCAGGCAGCAACTCAAAAATGTTTTGCGACGCTTCCATCGTTCGGTTTTATTGGTCCCAAGTTGATGGGATCTCGCGACTATCTAGTTTTTCTCTGAATCCTTTACTATCCACGTGCATCTTAAATTCATGCTTTTTACAGAGTCTTCTTTTATTATTTCATACATTCTGTCAATTCTTGAACGAATTTTATTTTATTCAATGACACATTAAGTGAATGAAAGACAAGAATTCAACGACATGACGAAGAAGCTGGTTACGTCTGTTATGTCACCAGCTTCTATTGTTATGGACTAATTTGTTAAGCTCAACCGTCAAGCTTGTAAATTTGGAAATTTGGAAAGAAAAATAACAATTGTCCGCATAAAAATAGTGATGCAACTAAAAACATACGTGATCATACCTTCTCAAGCATGGATAAATGTTAATAGGACCGGAAAGGAAACAATGTGTCATTTTCTTTGACAATTATCATACTAATTTATGAGAAAAAAGAAGAAAAAAAAAACACTAGAAAGTGTTTAATGGTAGTGCAAACACACGTGGAACTCACTGACAGCGGCATTCTAATTTTCCGTTAAATTTTCTTCCCCGCGATGTTCCTAACAAAGGCAGTAAACCACGGAGGTCTTTTGCTCGGCGAGAAAAGCCGAGAATGGTAAAGCGTGCAGGCAGAAAATGAGACAAGAAGCCGCGGGGTTGCAAAATCTGGCTTTATCGCGGCGTTGGAAAAAGGAAAAGAGCAAACCGCCTCGTTGAGAGGACACAGAGACCTCAAGGACGAGGAGGATTGAATCTTGTCGGTAATTAATGAGGAAAGTTTTATAAACAGCCGGAGGCGCAGTCATTAAACGTCGTCGTTCAAACGTGTATCCTGAAACTGCTTAAGGCGTTAACCGCCATAGGGTACAGCCCGTTTGTACCTCGTCGTGCTTGGTACCTCCTTGCGCGTTAAATTAGTCGATCTTTGTCTACCCTTGATATTTGCTTTGTAATGTCTCTCCGATACGATGAAAGCAACGACTTGGTTGTACTGCGAGAGTATATAGAGATGTTTATGGATTTATAGACTCTGCACAATTCCGTATCGTCCAACAACGAAAAATCCGCGGTGAATCTATTGATTTATTGATCAATGTGTTGAAATATTGCTTCGGTAATATTACAAATTGTGGTGCAAGGTAATGGAAGCAATTTAAAGAACCCAAGCAACATTTCACCTGACAATGAATGTTAAATAAATAAAACGTCATGTCTGGAAAATTGGTACCCGTTCCAGAGAATTCGTGATAATTTTACGAGGTCAAAAGCCAACGAAAGAAGAAAGAACAGCTGCCACGTACCGTTTAAACAGACTTAGTTAAATGTAGACAGTGCAATTTATATTTTGGCAGAGAGTCTGATCGTTGAAATTTGAAGAAAAGAAATGGAGATGCAAAGGAAGATAGAAAATTTAAAAACAGAAAGAAAGTATATGTATGGGAGAAAAATAAGGTTGGAAGAAGACGATCTGGGAAGAACTCGATGTGCAAAAACTGTACATACGAAGGTGAGATGTCTGAGAGTGAGTAGCCGTGTGGGCTACGGAGACTGTTCGTTGAGCGAGGGGATATACCAGTGGCGTTCATATTGCTCGCATTAAACTTTCATATTCAATCTTGCCACCCACCGTTGGGGCTCCCTCAACCCCTGCTGCCCCGAAAACCAACACGGAAAGAGTGTTGGAGTAAGAGGGAAAAAGATAGAGAGCGAAAGAGAGAGAGAGAGAGAGAGAGAGAATGAGATTGTGTGCGTGTTCAAAGGTGAAAGGAAGAGAAGTATATTCGAAGAGAAACCAGCATCAACCCCACATGTAATTGTGTTATGCCCTCTTCTATCCGCCGCGGTCCTACGCTCTCTCGTCTCATCCTCCCTGTCTCGTCGTCCTCTTTCTCTGCTGCTCGCTTTCCTCCTTCCACTTTCCCACTGTTACATTGGCCTTTTGGCTCCCTCTGCTTTCGTTATTCCTCATATCGTTCTCTTCGACCATATACTCGCTCTCGAACCGCGCCTCCACGCTTTGCTTCATCTTCCGATCGGATGGAACCCTCGGAAAACCACTCTCTCCTCAACCTCACTCTTCTCTCCTGCCACATATTCGATTTTCTAATCCATATGGATCCGAAAACTTCATCTTGACCGTTAAGAGGGTTCCAATGACTTTTATTTATTCACTCCCTTCTGCTCTCATCCGCTATACAAGTCGACAATGATTTACCCAACCGTCGAGATCTATTGTCAGTGAATATCCTCCAGTGAAAAATGAGGGTGCCATGTATAAATTATTTTTTAGTTGAATTACCGATGATTCAGCAAAATTTTAATGTACCGTTTGGAAAAATTCTCAAGAATGTATAGAACTTCAGAGTTTCAAAGTTTTTTCTCTCGCAATTTGTAAATGTGACTTGGTAAATAATAACAATAGACACTACCATGTGAAATATGTTATGCAAGTGTAAGGGGTGCGTAGACGTCAAGCAACAAAACGAAGGAACTCCGCGTGAGTATAAATCTACTACGGTAGCCCTTTAAGGGCATAAGAGGGAGGGTTACATCACTGCTGTCGACGCGCAATCGCGATACCGTTTCCTAAAAGAAGCTTTCGTTTCCGTACGAACCCTCCCTCGTAGGTACCATAAAACGTAAAGGCGAACGATTCATCTTGAAAAGCCTTAGCGAACTGCCACCGAGATCGCAAAACCTTTGGGTCCTTTTACCTGCCACCCTTTTGCATGAATTTACCAGCAATACCTCCAATGTCTTCGTGTCGATTTTAGAGTTTAAATACGAGATCGCAACGAAAGGAAACGTGAACATCAAAGAAGGATGAAACAATGATCATTATATTACAGAAATGTTTTGATATTTTTATGTTTATGTAAATAAATAAAATCTAGCCTCGTTAAGACGAAGAATCACGATTTTTTTTTTAACCACGTCAAGATAGCACGAAATAAATTGACTGAAAGATTGTACTTTTCACGTTTTCGAGCTGATGTGACTCCTCGCTATTCGTCATAAAGCAGTTATCCAAAAAGTGCCAAGAACAAGGCAAAAACGATAGTTTCAGGGTGAATGGAAAACCTTCACTGTCGCAGTAATAGCAAAATGCCGGAAGCTCCGCTTTTGAATGTATTTTGTTTTGAAGGGGAATCGTTACCATGGTGACTCCTCGGATGAAAGCTGTCTCGGGTACGTATCGAATTCGTTTAACAGAAAATAATGGTGAGACGGATGAACGTTGGGCGATTCTCTCGTTTTGTGCTTTTCATATCAGCCTGTTTGCGTACATCTGGACTTTGAGTTGCAGGAGCCGAAACAATTTGACAATTCATTCTCATATTGCACTTTCAAAAAGTGTTTTTTTTTTTTTCATTTATTGAGAACTCTAGATGCGAAACTTAATAAACAGGAATCCACACTTAATTCACCTATCAAATAAATCGAGATTTTTTCACTCATTCTTTAGGTCTAGTGAATCGATCATTCCTGACACTCGCGAAAGACATTGAAAAGAGAAAGAAAAAAGAGAAAGAAAAACAGAAAGCGATAGAGAGTGGGAGGGAGGGAGGGAGGGAGGGAGGGAGGGAGGAAGAGCGACAAAGATTTTATTTAAAGCGATTTGAATATTTTATTCAAAGGTGCAATGACCCTGAGTGTTCTTGGACGTTATATAAGCGCGTCTCTTCCGGGTGCGACAAACGTCCATGGCAAACGTTATGCAAAAACACGTTTTAGCACCCTCGTAAATTTTTCAATTCGCCGGGAGGTTTTCTCACTCTGGTCCGCTTTTCTCTCGATGTTGTGTGTACCGGGCGAGGATCTCTAAGGAAAAGGTTATATATACATCTATGTTTTACGGTGTACGTACGTTAACGTTTGGTATACACTACACTGCGAATACTATCCTCGTGAATATTTATCGCGATTGCGTGTATAAGGGAAATTTAAACATCCCTGACGCGAGACACTTCCGTAGGTAAGTCTCGCCTTATGTACGTTCTGTATACGCCAAAGTCTAAATCAATACCGTTCTATTCACCACCTATGTTACACGTATACATTTCTCAAAACTCATCTATCTATATATGAGCAATTTACGAAGATACTCTGCGAAACGACCAGCCTTTGAACACCAATGAGTATAGTTACGTTCCCAGCAATTTGACGGATCGAATAGCAGTATAATGCACAAGCCTTTCCTCTCAAACTCATTGCACCCCATTTGCAAAGATTCTAATTCCACATAACAACGATAATAACCTCGAATTTGTCATGAGAAATCTTTTAAAAAGTGATTTTTCATCGGATTGTATCATAAATTAGATATTCTCTTTATTGTATGCTTTTCGATCAGCTTCGGTGCAGGGACAGGTCCATATTGGGGCACTGCGAAAAGACATAGTCTCACCGGAAGGTATCCTCGCATGCAATATATTGCCGTATGTGCACTGGACAAGTTTGCCATTCAGAGTCTTTGACTTTGACAAAATGTGACAGGAGCCGAAGAACATTTTATATGTAGGTGCTCTATATGTGTTTAAACAAAAATATATACGAGGAAAGTAAGAGGGAGAATTGGCAGAACCCCTCTGGCCTTATCGTTGATGCATTCTCTTGCTAAATTTCTTTCACTTCCTCGTACAGTTCGCTCACTTTGCGAGTCTTCGCTCCCTCCACTTTTCATCGAACCGGCAGGCAATGCTCACACCCACATCGTTTTTCCACCTAAGGAACAAAGCCCAACTGTCGAGCTCGCGTAAACATGAATACACCTACATATATATGTATATATATCGCTATGAAAACCAATTTCCGAGACGTCAAACGAGCAAGATTGTAGCAGAATTGCCAAGAGAAAAGGTCTTCGACAGATATTTGCTTGGAAAGCTGCGTCGTCCGAGGGACTCCGTGATCTGGATTCCAGCGAATAATAAAAGAAAGGATCGGATGAAAATTATTTTCCTCGTTCGCAAAAAAAAGCGTAGTTGATCGCATTTTTCGTTTTGTTGTTTTGTCATTCGCGGGAGATAACTGATAAAATAAAAATTAAACAATCTATCGTACGAATCGTTGAACAGTATTTTTGTATTTCCTTCCACAAAGATTTCGTGTCACCCTATCTTTTATCTCATATTAGTGAAAGAATTTTCTTCTTATTTCCGCGTAGACGGAAAGCAAAAGATAGAATTGTAGTGAAAGAGCCGTGGGTGATGGTATTGTGACTTCTAATAGGTTCTTGATGTTTGGGGCGGGAAAAAAACATCCCTTAACGAGAATGATACACGTATGAATATGGCTGTGGGCTATTCTGGCAGAGAAAGTTGTGAGAGGCGATACTCTCCTCTTCGACTTTTGTTTTCCTTTTATCATTCTGAGGGGATCAGACTATTACTGCGATATCTTGTTGGCTTTCTTTCGCTTCTTTCGGTATTATGAGTTGCCGTGTAGCGTATGGATGTGTGTACAAGACTCGTGTCAGGAGGGGGGTGCCATGAATTCTTTTAAGGAGAGTATGTATTTGTTCACGAAGTTACTTCCGTGGCTCGAAGCTCGGATACCGGAAGGATAAAAGTTCGGCTAAAAATGGCACTGATGGCGCGAGATGGGCAGGTTATTGGTCCTTCGGTGCTGTATACGTCGTTTCTCTGACTCTGAGGGGAGCCAAACAGGAACGATTTGGCATGTGAAAGTAAAAGGAAAAGTGAGGAAGTCTCATTGATGAAAACTCCCGTTGGCTAAATTTCTACCCTTCCCTTGTTCTTTCTCTTTCTTTCTCTTTCCCTCTAACCGGTGAATCCACTGTGTCCATCGATATCAGTCCGTCGTTCTCCGAGCTTTTTACATTCTCTTTCACTCCAGACCTGACCAGCAGCGATGGAATAATAGTGCGAGAGGAAAGAGAGAGGGAGAGATCGAAAAAGAAAAAATGAAGTACAGGGCGTTTGTCGCAAAGAACGTCAAGGGGGTTGAATCGACGGTGCGAGAACTGTGAGAGCAATTTTTCGGAGGGCACACTGTGCGGCGTGTCCTACCGTGCTTTTTGGAAGCTCTCAGAGAAAACGAGGCTCACGCGGGCGGGGGAGGGGGAGGGGAGGACGACGGATAGCGAGAGGGGAAGAGCCCGCGTCGAGGCACGAGCGAAACGGCGACGCAAATTAAATGTCGGATCAGAAACACGCCTGCTGTCACTGGCAACATTGCC
>JACEOJ010000197.1:130599-277160 GCA_013761285.1 Campoletis sonorensis
ATGGGAGTAGAAAAGAGGCAAAAGAACAGTGAAATTACCATTTTAAATCTCCGGGGATATAGAACCGAAGAGGAAAAGGAGCAGAAGAGAAAAGAAGGAGAGACAAACCAAAAACGCGGGGTATGTGAAAGAAAGCACAGAGAGAGAGATGAAGAGGGAGAGAAAGAGAGGGATAGTGAAAGTGAAAATAGCAAAAAGGACGAATGAGACAAGCTCGAAAAAGAAGAAAAACATGAAAGTATCTGAGCGTTTGAGAATATTATTCAGTAACATAAGCTCCCAACATATGAGTTCGCCAAAGAGTTGAAAATAAGTATATAACGACAAAAAATGTCACAGGATGAATGCAAAATCACCCTGATAACCTTCGTTCCTTTCCCTTCCAAAATCCCATTAACGGATATTGATTATGCACTCCAGCCTTCCCACATAACAAACTTCCTGTTGCCTGACTCTTCGTTTCAAATCATTGTCATAAAAACCTGTTTAAGCTCAACTCCCCCTAAAAGAATTTCGTAACCTTTCTTTCGACTTGCAGCTTTTCTCATGTGCCTCAAAGCAAAGAACGAAAGGGACACGTCTAGAGGATTTTATGACTGGGGCATGCGATCAAACCACCCTTGTATTTTTTCCTAAGCTTCGTGCGTATATACGACGTAATATAAGACAAAAATATACATGAAAATACAGCAGAGGAATAAAGAATTTCGAAGTTACCATGGTCAAACGTTTGCGAAAAAAAAAGTTTTCCTTTTTTCTTCGTCCCCACCTGACGTACGAATCTCTTACATTTTTCTCCCTCCTTTTTATTCCCTCTGTATCACGTCGACAGTTTTTTCCTCGACTTTTATCGTCTGCACGTTTTCTTTTTTTTTTTTATGTTTTTTCTTTTACTCCTCTTTTCTATTGTCACTTCTACGGTGTCGAGTGTAATTCAGCTTGCCTTCACTTGGAGTAAACTCGCGGAAATGGCACCCTTAAAAGCATAATTTCTGAGACGATATACAGCCGAAAATGACGAGAAAAGTCAGCAGTCACACAAATCTCAGCGGGCGAAAAAAGAGTGATAAAAAAGATGATTTAGTTTTTAAGACGAAACACACCATTTCAACTAATTCTAAGATTTATATTCTCGGTACTTTTCAAAAGTGAAGTTTATCGAGGCTTCGTCAGAATGATCAGCCTTTTTTCCTGAATAACTAAAAATAGGGCTAACCTATTCCAAGGTTTCCAATGAGCTGAGAAAATGTCACTTCCGAAATGTATTTCGCACACACGGCCATTCAAATACATGTTTTTATTTTTTTTTGCTGTAGATTTGAAACGTAAAAGAGCACTCACGGAATTACGCAGGATAGTCATAGGAGGGGTGGTTTCTCGAAGCTTTAGGTTCAGGCAAGAGAGACTTTCGTCGTAGGTTATGAAGGAAGAGGGCTAGAAGGAGGGAAGGAGGATCAGTAGGTGGCACGAGCGTGAATAATTCCGTCTGGCCGCCATTCATTCCGTTGCACGTATGAATTATAGCCACGTATCGCATTAATTTCCTTTGCGAATAATTAACGTATACTGGACAACGAAACCTAGACGATATATGCCTATATATAAATATACAGGTGTATATATATATCAACGATGCGGGTTAAGAGGGACTGGTGAGCTTTCGCAATGGTCAGTCGTCGTCGGAACCCAAGTGAAAATGGGTGGTGAAGCGACCACCTGCTTTTGCAACCCTCAACTACACTCTGTACACACAGAGACATATCCAAAGAGGAAGAGAACGAGAGATAGAGAGAGAGAGAGGGAGAGAGAGAGAGAGCGACAGACACCGAGTCTTATAGTTCGCACTATTCCCTAGCTAGCTTGTTCTCGAGCGCTATATGTAAACGGTATTACACACCCTTAACCCGCTTGCTTTTCCACCAGTGTGGTTTCACGCTGCCCAGTAGGATGTCTGAAATATTAATCATGACTTACACATGGTGTTTCAGGATAGGACTGCAAGCATTCTCCCTCTGCATTATTAAGTGGCCAACTCTTGTGCACCGACTCCCTTCCCTTTATCCTCTCCCCCTCTGGCCAACCCTTACCTGTTCAACTTCAACTATCCAACCAACCACCGATCTCCTTCTCTTCCTCATACGAGAATTATCAAAGTAGCATATACGTCTAACCGCTTTCTCTATATGTACAATTATAGTACATTTACTATACTCGAGCGAGTTCACCTCGAAGAAGGAATTATACGATTATACAGATGCTATACACGATGCATGCCTCCGTCGTTGCTGCTATAGAAAATAAGAAAAACGAGACGAAAGAGGGCGAAAGAGAACTGTTGCGGTATTAAACCCCAACGAAACGAGTATGACAAGTCACCATAATACATTCATACACAATACGAACCCTCACAATCGTGAATACATCTAAATGTATATTTAGCCGACCATAGCTTGCTTTTTTTTTGTTCCTCGTACTACTGATGTCAACGGTAATGTGACTTACGACCCAGCGTTGCTTTACATGCTGTACAGATATTACATTACCAACCAACAGTTTTATTTAGAGCTCCAACAGTTTAAATTGGCAGGCGATAGTTTGAAAAAAGTGAATATTTTCAGAAAAATCAAGATATTCATTGAAAGAATTGTTGAAAGAATATTCGTTACACCAATCTGTCGATTTGTCTTTATCATTTTGTTTATTATTATTATTTTCATGGAATACATTTCCAAGCTCTGAGTGTATCAACACTGTATCCATGAGCAGGCAAGAAAGAGAAAATTCCGAGTAAATATAACTCTGGTTTTATGCAACTGTCGCCACTCTTTTTAACTGCATGCTACTGACTGTTTTCCTCCCACGATTTTCTATACCGATCGTTTTGGAAGGAATGAAATGGTTCTCTTGCAACTGGCAGGAAAATTGCCACCCTCTATGTTTCCTAACTCGATTCACATTATCGAGCGACCGGGATACACACGAGAGGGTAAATTGTGGTATCCACGAGGGGGGTTGAATTCTCCTAGGGTGACCAAGCTCGTCTCAATGGGCATACATAGTAATGACGTCGGGTAGCGTAGGAGAATTTACGTTCAAACTGTCTACGTATCCCCTGTATAGATATTTTCAAACGGGGAATTTCTAATCTTAATCATAAAAAAATATAAATAGAGAGAATGTATTCAATTTTTTAGTTTTTAATTATCAATAGCTTTGGAATGTCTGACTGTTGAATTGACAGTCAATAAAAAATGTTGATTATTCTGAAATCTTTGAAATGTCCCAAATGTCGTTGAGCTTAAGAATAAGCCCGAACGAACAGTGTATTGTGGAAAGACATAGTACAACATAAATATTAAAGGGCTCGAGAGATGGGAACTATGCGTTGTTCCTTGGTGCGGCATCCCATATTGACAATTATGGCGTTCCCTTTAGAAAGTGCCTCGTCGTCGTCGACGTCGACGTTGTGCTTCTCACTGAAGGGAGAAACGAATATAGGAGCAATGTGACGAGAAAGCATTGCTGCATATATTGAAGTATCGTACACACATGACCGGATGTAACATTTGAATGTAAGTGTGTAAAGTTACATATGAGGTTGGGATGGGATGGGAAAGCGTAGGACGTGGAATCGCATAGAAGCATCCCTCTCGTAGATGGTAAAGGGTAGTTTGCCTGACAACTCGATTAGGCGTCACTGCGGAAAGCTTGAGTGGCAAGTGGTGATGTATACGAGAGAGAGCTGGTATTTCTACACATTCGAAACTTCGGTATATAGGAAGGTTGTGTATGATATTATACCGTACTTGCTCAGCACGTCCATCCTACGACGACGAAGTAGCGAGATTCGAGTAGGGAATAATGAGGAAGTCACGTGTAATACAGTAGAAAAGGAAGTACGGAAGTAAGAGAGAAAGACGGAGGGAGAGAAGGAAGGAGAAAGGAGAACATGATAGTACCAATCGACAACGAATACACAAGAGATTGATACATGCATTCATAGTCATTCGTGTGCGGTATATATATAGATACACGGAGATTCATACGGTAGCTTCGTAACCCGATCTAATGCACATTTCTACCGAGCAAATGGAATTGACGGTTTCACGAGAATAGTCGGAGTGTAATTGAATGAGGAATCTGACTTCCGGCATCCGTCTCATTCAACGTCACGTATATGATCAAATAAATTCTATATTTCGAGATAACTACGTCTTCAGAGATTTGACAGATAGAACTGTGCATTGCGAGAATCTATGAAACGAACGTGAAGCAGTGCAAATGTATTTTCAATGTGTATATTATGGCAACGAGTGATCGAAAATAGTGAAAAAAATTGTAAACATTTTTTTCACTAGGGAAACGGAGCAGTAATGCAACTTAATAAAGTGTTTGTGCAAAAGCGGAAGTGAAAATATTGACCAGCTGATACGCTCGATACAAAAAGCACTCCATGCCGCACGGACCGGAAGCCTCCTACCGAAAGTCTGATTAATGGGATCGCGTCAACTTGTATATGTGCGCGCGAACTTACGGCATGTTTGTCCTCAAGATGAAAAGACTCGAAACGATTCACTCTGCCGCTCGGAGGATAATGGGAATTGTATTTACGAGGGAGAGAAACGACGACAACGGGAAGAAGGAGAAGGAAAAAAGGATAAGGTTCGAACCCCTTAAGCAACCTAAGAGTCCTGTGCTCTGTGATCATCGCTTCGATGAGCCCAACTTGGGGAAGCTTTCTGCGTCATTTTATTCCATTTTTTCTTTTTTTTTTTCCAGCGAGGGTGTTCGATATTTGAGGATCCCTTCGCTCCACTGATTTTCTTCCCGCTTCCTTGTATATTTTCGTCGTCGAAACATTTTTTTCCATAAAGATCTACCATTTTTCTTTTCGTCCCGATATTCTTCCAAATAATGATTATTGAATTATTGCTTAGCAAAAAATGTTGACCGAGACGACTAATTTAAATCGTTGAAAAAATGAGAATCTGGTGAAAAAAAAAAATTCGGTCCGACTCATGTATACGTACGGGATCGATTCACTTGGGAGAGAAAAATATTGAGACACACCGTGTTGTTAGTAGAAATTAGGTCCGTCTAAAGGACGTTATATGTATCTCTTGCGATAAGCCAGTGGCCGGTGATGTGGTCTAGGGAAAATTTATTAGCAACACGCGCGAGGCCGAACATATTATAGGGAAGCGCGGATGCGGTGAAATCGCGGGGCGATCGGTGAACTTCAGTATGTACTGGCATCCTGCGCTGGACCATGTTGCGGTCGTGGCCGGTGCAGGATATAGAGATCGACGTTTAGTCAGACCCAACGGAGTACTCGTGTATCTGAACTTATGGTTATGCGAAGCTTAACTGTATTTCACATATAATTCATACTAATATGTACGGACACAGATGTACGACCTGGCACATACTTCACACCTGTTCTACATTGTCTCATTGATCTTCAACCTGTAACTGTTTGATAGTCTCGAAAATTTCACTGTGTTGAAGACATTTGCGCAGCAAAATTCTTATCAACTCAACGACTGACAGATCAGCTTAAATTTTTTTATGAGAAAAAGTTCCTGCGTGAATTATAGATGGTAATTTAGAGCTAATTTAGCTTCAGAGCAGCTTTTTTAATTCTCATTTATTTCAAACAGTTTCTGTTGAATAAAAACTAACGAGTACTGCGCTAATTAATCAAAAACAAGTGGTGATGACTGAGCAAAAAATGATAGTTAGCCAATAAAATTTGTACCGTAAAATAAATTAAAAGAAATATCATAATCTTGAAAATAAAGAAATCAGAATATCAATAAGTGGTTAATTCATGGTCTTGGACCATTATGGAAGAAGGAAAATTCTGAAAAAACGTTTAAACATGTGAAATGTGAGTGTCAATGTTTTCGAAACGAAAAGCAGTAAACCGTGATATGAAGCATCGCTGAGGTAATGAGCTGGCAATATTATATGTACAGGGTGTTGTATGGATAGAATAGATTGGTTGTTGGTTGGAGGGTAAAACCTCGTTCAAAAACACAGTGGAGATCGGTTCGTTGACCAACAGGGTGGAGGCTTTTCCTGCCACCTCTTGTGACAGCAGCAAAATCAAGCTTCTCCCTCTTGCTCCAACCGCTTTGTCATCAATATATTGATGACTGCGTGTTGGGTGATTGAGGATCGTCATCAATATGGACCCGACCCCCGTCAATGTTTCAACGTAACATGACACATCCCACGTCATTATCATAGCTACGACAGACCTTTCTTTGTGCTGTTAGATATCGCACCTCCCAGACCTGTGTTTTCGGCGAGATAGATACGTCGATTTTTCATGAAAACCTCCCAACAGAATTTTTACCAAAGCTCTACTCTTTCGACTGCCATTTAAACTGTGAAATATTTTCAACAGTTATTTTTATTGCAGGTCAATAAAAGTTCAAGTATCGAGTTAGGATCGAACATCAAACATTTTTATCAAAATTATTTCTTGCCCTGTCAATTTAATTGTATTATTTGTCATTTAAGTGATTATTTCTTTTTTTAATAACGTTTTTTGTCTACAACGCTTTTAACAAGCCAGTTAATCCAACTTTATTCGTTTTCCCATCGATGTTGTCGATCTCAATTGAATCGTTGACCTCTTTATACGGAACTATACTTTTGATAAGAGCTTGGCCAGGGCAAACGAATACGACTTCTCAAAGACTTTTTGATAGATTATCTCGATCTAACTTTCCGCACATGGAAAGAAAACTCGAAGAACTTGTTTGTCGGTGTACGGGGAATGATTGATGAATTTGCCTCATAACCTCACTCAGCTTCGCCGCGCATTACATTTCCGGTACTTGATTAATCCTTCGGGCCAACTTTACCATTGGCTTTCGATAGCGATAAGCATTCATCTCGTACATTTGCCTCTTTATCATTTGACCTCTTCACAAATCCACATATTTCCATTGTCGAAGTTTTGAATAGTAGAAATCACAATGAACGTCCAAAAAATAGTACTTTGACTGCTGATTTTTATTTTAGCAGACCGGGAGAGAAAAGAAAAAAAAAAGAAAAACAAAGAAAACTGAGCTCCACTCTACGCGGGATCGGTGTGTCGTCTATTGACGCGCGTCATTGCTTCGTTTTACACACATACACATGTGTCTCTCGATTATTTCCATTTTTCTTTCTCGCAACACTTCACTCGTGGTTACGTGACATTGTGCATCCTGGCGGTCCGGAGCTGCCTGACTTTTCGATGGGAAACGAGCGGGATGGAGAATAGAAGGCAGCAGCGAAACGTTGAGAGAGAAAGAGAGAGGGCAAGGGAATCGGTGAAGAGAAGCAAAAAGGTCTCCGGGAATGAAGCAGAGAGGCCCAAGTCAACGATGGAAGGAGTGGTAATCGGCAACCGGTGAATTGGAACAAATTCGGACGGACGTGAGCGAGAAGAAGAGGGAGAGAGAGAGAGAGAGGTGCGAGGGTACAAGCGGGATGTGGTGGCGTAGCAACGCCGCTCGATCTCCAACAGCTTAGCTGGAGGTAGGAACAGGTCCCCTTGGAGATTTGACTGCCACGTGCTGTTTCGTAAAATCCATACAAGTTTGTACAAGTTTGTATATATATAGGAGACATCAAGGGAAAAGGACTCGAGGCAGTTATCGAGTTTGCGATGCAGTCTCTCCCTTCTGGAGGATGTACAAAAAAAAATGGCTGTATACGCATTGCTCGAAATTTATGACCACTAATCACAAGCCACGTTGGATGTACTTGATGTAAATAATGCAAAAGTTTATGTTTATTCAATGGCTCTCTCAGACCGCCGATCCTTTTTTCCTTGGAAATTATAAATTACACGAAAGTTTGAAAACAACTGTTGGAACATTTGTTGGCCATTTATTTTATGCAGCTGATTATAGATTTTATTAATCACCGCTATATGCAGTCGATCATGATCAATCAGCCTCGACCCGCTGCTCACCAGGAATCAACCTCCGACGAACTAAAAAGTTTGTTTCTCTTTCGGAGTCAGTGCGTTTACGATTTATGATTTGAAATGGAGTTGGATAAGACACCAGGTGTGGAAAGTACCGGAAATCGAGTTTCACAATAACAACATGATGGAATATGATGAACGAGTGAAGAAATAGATCGTTTAAGAATAAGAGAACGATGGAAACTCGTAAGCGCCAGATGGATTAGTCGTAATGATTGGGGCGGGGGGCGGGGGGGGAGGAGGAGGAGGATAGAAGTTTGCGTTTATATTAAAATGGGTCCAGAAAAAATTGAAATTCATTCGTGGATAAAGTATTGACTCCGAAATCAATAAATATAAACGGTATTCCACGATAATCTACGAAAATTCCTCGACATTTTTTGCCCCTGCTTTCCGTAACCAAGAACATAATTTTTTTTCGCACTCACTCAAGCATCCTCACTTTATCATTTTATGTCTGGTATTACGCATGGAATCCGACCGCCTAATACGGTCGATGACTGCACACTCGTGACGCGCTGCTAAATTCCATTGTGCCATGAGATCGAAACTTCATCTCGCTCTCTTTTTCTCTCTGTCTCTTTCGAGCACTACATCGACACCGCGGGGTTTAAGTTTATAGGAAAAAAATCGAGATGCCAGAATTTCAAGCACGCGGTATGCATTCTTTTCGGCGAAGAATTTTTTCATCCCCGGGGATTAAGAAACAGCAGAAAAAACATGCAGGCTCGGCAGAATTCATGAAAACCACGTCAAGGTCCTTTGCCCTAAGACTGTTCAACAAAAAACACTGATAACCCAAGGGTCTACAAGAATGACAGCAAATATGACAGTGCCATCTCTTCAATTTCTTTACAAGACCAATAATGACGTAGTATATGAAGCTCATAAAATGCCTACAGTTTAGCGACAAGAATCCATTTAACCCGAAAGTTTGAGGCTTGCATATTGAAAATACATGAACAAGAATTTATATGACGATGGGTTGGTATGTGGTATTGTGGTATGGGTTGTATGATATAAAAAGTTAATCAGCTACGGACGATGTCAATACT
The DNA here is from genome assembly GCA_013761285.1 of Campoletis sonorensis. Classification (NCBI taxonomy): domain Eukaryota; kingdom Metazoa; phylum Arthropoda; class Insecta; order Hymenoptera; family Ichneumonidae; genus Campoletis; species Campoletis sonorensis. The sequence goes on from JACEOJ010000197.1 coordinate 139,645, forward strand.
TGGTTGGGAGTGAACGCAGAAAGAATTGAAAAGACAAAATTCTTTTGAATTTCTACGTGATACTTAATAGTTCGGAGCATAATTATTAATTGGCTGAAATCAAAACCTGAAAAGAGGAAATCTCCTGAAAAGCGAAGTGTCTAGAGTCTGGGACTCCAGTCTCAAGAAAAACAATTCTCGAGTCGAGGATAAAAAATCTATAAATCGAAGAAAATGAGGAGATACGACGGACGAAACATTTGTCGTTCTGGTACAGTTGTCATATTCGTTGACTGTGTTCTAGACACAAGTCGTTGCGTCTAGACAAAGCTTGTTTTGCGCTGAAAAAGGAATTTCTAGCCTGGCGATACTTCTATACAGGCCACTGCAAAAGCTTCACCCAAAATATAAACAACGATCGATATAAACAGCGATCAAAAGTGATCGAGCATCCGACAACACTACGTTGTTGTGACTCCTGAGTTAATATTTAATCAGTGATGGAATTAAATGGAAAATGTCTAGACATTTTTTTCTCAGGATTTATAAATTCAATTTTCCAGCACAATTTTTAGAGTGACCTGTACGTGTCATTCGTATAAACACAAGTTTCTGCAATCGATATCGCGATATCACGTATACAGGACGAAACTGTCGTGTCCTCGTTGAACGCATCCCATTCAGCTTTGATACTATTCCCGAGAGAGTCGTTTCGGAATTATCGGAAAGGCGATCTTCTCGCGAACTTTAACGAACAAAACTTGGGTGCGATGTTCCTTGAATTTTTTTTTCAAGAAAAACTTCTGCAGTTGCGTTGAGGGTTTCATTTTAAGACTATAACGTGATGTTCAAACTGCAACGTTTCGTGTTGCAGAAGAGACCAAAGAATTTGGTAAAAATTGGGAGAATGAGAGCGAGAGAGTTATTATTTCACGTGGTCTTCCGTATTTTTCGTTTTTTCTTTACAGTGCTTCGTCCCCCTACTTTTTGCTTGGTGAGACTAATATACATTCATATTTGGTATTCGTGTGTGTTAACTCAGCAAAAACGAGAGAAACGTCAAGAGACGAAGAGAGCCGGGCAAACGTTCATCGCGTTTTTTTTTTTTTTTTTCAAGAAAATAGTCTTCTCCATTAAAATCGTACACATAATTTGAATGTTTTAATTACTCACTCGACATCATTTGAATCCGTTCTAATTTTATTCATCGAACTACAATTTGAATTAATTCAATTCTAATGAATGTAGATGTCAGTCACTTTGTGAATATAATGGAACGATCAAACGATCGTTATTATATGAAGACGTCTCGTTCTCGATGATTACAAGTAGTAGTATCTGCTATGCTCAAAAATTCACAACTTCAGAGGATATTTTTTTTTTTCCCTGATCCTGGCGTGCCATGCTTGTCTTAACAACGACAACTAATCGTCATCTGTTTAGAGATGGATCATTGGAATTAAACATTAAAAAATTAAAAATAACTGAAATTTGTAGATATGATTACGGGAAGAACGGGTGAGGGAGGGAAGTAATCATCTTCGAACGAGACGTCTTCATATAATAACGATCGAACTTCGCCCGCCTTCGGTGGGCTCGTTTGATCGTTCCATTATACTACGCCGTCTCGTTCTCGATGATTACAAGTAGATATTCAGAGTGTGGTATTTTTAATTTATTATTATTTTTCTTTCCCGTTTGGGGATAAGTAAAATTACAATAACACTGAACATATTTCAAGTCTTAAGAACTGATAACGCAAAATCGTCACTTAGTTCGAGGATTGGTCTATTATAAAATCCATCAAAAGTTTTTGATTTTTCGGACCATCCTGCAGTGCGTCTAATGGTATCTATGCTTATAGCTTTTTTGCATGCTTTCGAAACCGCTGCGTGTTTTGCACTGTATGCAGTGAATTCGTCGGTATTCACCCCGGCTTTTCACAAAATGATTTTACTCAATGTCCCAATGTTTGAGCACTGACTGGCTTATAAGGCTTTACTGTTGAAATAAATAGGCGTTTATGTTCAACTCTTACCTCATCTGTCTTATCCATGTAAAGAATTAGAGACGATGCTACACACACGTTTCTTTTTTCATGGAAAAACGGCAAAATTAAATTCGGTTGATAACCGCCTGGTTTTGAAGTCTTTATCAAATCTGGTATTTTTATTTCGATTCCTGAATCTGTTTTACGAAAATTTTCGATATTAATTAAAGCCATTGTTTGCAACCGATGGGCTGTCGCCAAAATTATTAATGTTACTGTTTTCTCTCCAAGATCTTTAAGAGATAGATCTTCCTCTAAGGATTCAATATATTGCAGCACAGGATCGATATTCCATGTTGTATTATATTTGGCTTTGGTTAGTCGCTTTTTGAATATCCCGCGCATGAAACGGGAGAGCAATTTTTCATCGGTTGGTTTCCGTGATGTTATTAGCCCTATAGCTGCTCAATCGGAATTTATCGTGCCGAACTTTGCTCCGTTTTTGGACCTTTCTGTGAGAAATTCTATAACAATAAGTTCATTTGAACAAAAAATGTCGTAATTCTCTTCTTGCGTAAATTTCCACCAATGTTTTAACGAAGATTCGTATTGCTTCATTGATGAAGGTGTTATGGAGTCAATCATAATTTCGGCTGCTTCTTCTGTCACCTTTTTATTTAAGAATGCTTGCCTGACAAGCGAGCGGCCACCAGGGAAAGTGTTCTTGCCAGGGGATGCATCTGTGTTCTGCATGGAGACATTAAAAGACTTTTATGTGGCTTAAAATGAATCGGCGATCCCTTAATTAAGGAACTGAATGAAGGGAACCAGGGCTGAGTTGGCCAATTCGGAACAACAATTACTCCTTCCGCTTTGTCAGTAACAAATTTTTTAAGAGTTGGTATAATCAAGGCAAACGGAGGGAATGTATAACATGTTTCACTCCCCCATGGAATCATGAAAGCATCCACTCTAAATACGTTCGGATTTGGAAATCTTAGACAGAATTTTGTGACTTTCTTATTTAAATAAGTAGCAAATAGATCAATTGTAAACGGTCCGAATGTTTTGTCAATCTTATTAAAACTCTCATTAGAAATTTCCCATTCAGTATCAACATTTGAAATTCGAGAAGCTGCATCAGCATTGACATTTTCCTTTGAAGGAATATAAGACGCAAATACGAACATTTTCCTTTCCTTCAACCATTGCCAAATCTCTCGAGTTAGATCATTTAATGCTGGGTATTGCACTCCTCCTGCTTTATTTATATAGGCGATCGCCGTCGTATTATCTACCCTTAGCAAAATTTCAAAATCGTGCAAGTTTGACGTAGAACATTTTAGTGCAAGAAAAGCTGCCAATAATTCAAGATAATTTATATGATGCTGTTTTTGATCAGGATTCCACCAACCATTGATTGATTGGCTGCAACAATAAGCGCCCCATCCCGTTAAGGAAGCATCCGAAAAAATTTCCAAAATATAATTTGTTGTTCTGATAGGATTTTTCCCAATTTTGCTGTGGTTTTTCCACCAAACTAAGTCTTCAGATAATCTTGGCTTAAGGAGGTTGGGGACCCCGACGAAAATGGTAAAAATTGAACAAAAATTTAAGGGGACATCAAGAACTGCATCAAAATATCAGTCGATTTTTTTGGGAATTTTTGACCGTCCCGTTTTCGGAAAATTAAATAAATAAAATTGGTGTCTTATACATTGGTGCTTATGGGAATTCACTCGATGATGAGTTAAATGCGCATTCACGTGGCGAAAATACCTCTAAAAAATAGTAAGATTGCTTTGAAAAAAATATCAGCAGAAAGTCAAAATTTTTGAGAATGAATACGAAAAAGTTCAAGAATTTTGACCGTCCCGTTTTTTAACAATAAATTAGAGAAGGCCGAAAAATGACAAATTCTTTGACCGCAGCCGTGGCTCTTCCAGAACTAAGAATAGATGTGGCAACGCTGCCCGGCTTGTACGTGTGACGATGCTTGTGTTAGTGAAGCATATGATGGCTGTCCTAACCTCCAAGCGCGGTACAACCAAATATTTCAAAACGTTGTTGGATGCAGAGAAGAGACTAATGACCGAGATAGTTTGAGATAAATGTTGTGATTAGGATTAAAGTGGAATTATAGAATTTCAATCAAACAAGGAAATGTATTTAATACGTATCCAGATATATGACATACGTCCATCATATAATATGAAGGGATCGATAGAAAAGTGCAGGATTTTCGAAAAAAAAACGAGTATCAGTCAGTATAATACAATAATTAATTAATGTTTAAATCACAGATATTTATTGAACCAATTTATCTCAAGTATGTAACATCATTTCTTCTTATAGAAAATATATTTGATAAATATCACCACGAGAAAAACATAGAGTCCCGGTTTCTACTTGTTTTGACCGCCTTCTATATTGTTTTTCGGTACACATCATCCCTTTCCATCTGAATTTTGACACTTTTGGCATTTTTCCACCTGTCACTTTCACCCGATAGTCCAATGGTTTTGAGGTTAGGGGTTGCGCACGGGCGAGTATAGACTGAGAGCACTGCTGCCAACGTATTATTCTATGGAACGACTTACACCGCGTTGTTGCCGCGAATTCAACAATTATTCGATATTTCATAATAATCATTGTACATCATGAAATAGCACCTTTAAGCAATATGTGCGATAAGAAGCAAATATGGATTTAGAAAAAACAATTCGGCTGTAGTTTACATGGATAAATATGCATTTTTATAATCGAAAAATTCTGTTTGCAACAGTTGGTAGTGGTCCATAAATCCTATGCTTTAACATGTAGGTTCCCCCCTTGCCGCCTGCCCCTCAAAGACACTCCCCAACCTCCTTAAGGGGGGAAAGCACATTAGGAAGCTTATTTTCGGTGATACTTTAAGATTTTTTTTTTTTCGTGGGTAAAATTAATTGGAATTCAACAAAATTCTGACATCGTTTTAATCATATTTCGATGAACTGTAATGAATTTTTGAAAATATTTATAACCAAAAATGATAGAGTTATGCCCTGAAGTCCGCTGACGGTCGTGGTCCAGAGTTTTTCGATTGCGGGACGTGTGGCCATTCCAATTTTTATCTGATATTGAGAAAGTTTTTATTTTACATTGATAGCCTATTTTGTAAGAATATGAACCTCAATGCAGGTGGAAATAATGAAAATTGAAAGTTAAGCAGCCTTTGGAAAAATTTTCTTCAATTTTCGCAATATTTTTTCATCAATTAAGCAAATAAAGGCACCTCCAAAATCATGATATCATCTCAAACGTTGGTTCATATTCTTACAAAATGAGTTATCAATGTTAAATAAAAACTTTTTGAATGTCAGATAAAAATTGGAGTCCCCACACGTCCCGCAATCAAAAAACTCTGGACGACGACCGTCAGCGGACTTCAGGGCGTAACTCTATCATTTCTGCTTGAAAATATTTTCAAAAATTCATTACAGTTCACCAAAATATGATTAAAACGATGTCAGAATTTTGTTGAATTCTAATTAATTTTACCCACGAAAAAAAAAATCTTAAAGTATCACCGAAAATAAGCTTCCTAATGTGCTTTCACCCCTTAATGGTCAGGGTTCTGTCATAATCGCCGTTATTCACAATTAGAGCCAAAAACTTTTCTCTCTCTAGTTTTTTACAGTGACTCAGACCGTAGGCAACTTCGGCGCAGGGTGAATTTAAAGTTCCAAGAAAAGAGGCAAAATGACGAATTTCGTACGATTTACCGACGGTAAATTTATCAACTAACTTTGCAATTGATACTTTTTTCTTATCAGTGAACTCCAGGGTATAGTCTACTGAATTAAAAATCAACCCCAAAAATTTACATTTTTGAGATGGTACCAAACAACTCTTGTTTATATTAACTAAAAATTCCAATTTTTCGAGTATTTGTTTAGCTTTTATTACATTATGTTTACATTCTCCAAAATTTTTTGCAATGAAGAGAATGTCATCTAAATAAATTGTAGATAAGAACCCTTTTCGCCTTAAAATATTCATTACCGGTTTCATTATTTTTGTGAAAACATAAGGAGCCGTAGATAAACCGAAAGGTAAACAGGTAAATCGATAGTATTGTTTGTTGAATGAGAATCTTAAGTATTTCCTGTATCTTTCATTTACTCGAATTAAATACTATGCATCTTGAAGGTCAAGAGAGGCCATGAAACCATTTGGAGTTAATAAATTTTTGGCTGATCTGATATCCTCTAGTTTAAAATGCGGGGGTTTCAAAAATTTATTAAGGTTTTTCAGATTTGGAATGAATCTATAAGTTCCATCAGATTTTGTTTTCAGAAAAAAAGAGGATAAAAACTGATCATCGCATTCCGAACATGGTTCTATAGCATTTTTTCCCAAAACTTTATCAATTTCAATTTTGATTTCGTTCATTTCTTGATTAGAGTATTTTTTCTGAATCTGGGTCCAAGATTGGCGAGGAAGTTCATAGAAGGGGGTTTTAAATCTCTCAATACAATTCAGTACGTTTTTATCACTCGTTATTTTTACCCATTCATCAACGAAGAAACTGAGTCTTCCTGTTATCGTTCCTACCTGAGTTATTTTTTCGTTGATTCTTTTTTCGACGACTTCTCGTGACTCGAAGTCTGAGGCCCCCGATAAGGTCTCGGCTTGAATGGAAACAATTGTTTCTTTGGATACATGCCCGTCTGTTTGTATTGCACAGACGGGCCCCTCCAGTTTCCCTGCGTTTGAGGTCGATAGAAGGTTTTTTTCGTGACTTTTTCTTGCGCCTTGATATTTTGACATGCACTTTCAATGCTTTTTGCTTCCTTGATCTTATCAGCCATGTTTTTCCCATAGAGCCATTCATCGGAATGGATAGAGTCGATCAAAGGCTTGACACTCTTTTTCATTAAAGGAGTAATAAAAGATTTCCTTGTTTTTGATAACTGATAGAAGGTATCAGTTAATAACTTCCCGGTATCGCATAAAAATTGCCCAACACTTATGCAATCAACACCTTCTTCCTTGTCTTCCAGAAGGAGCGAAACTGCAGAACCGAGGGATATTATTGCTGATCCTCCAGATTCTTGGGTATCAACAAAGTGTTGGTCCCTTTTCTTTGAAATGTCAGAGAGAACAGGTGCTACTTCCGAATTAATTTTTGGAGGTTCCGCGTACAACTCTCCTTTACGGCCATATTTTTTCAATAAATTTTTTCTAAAATCTTCGGACAAACTGTCAGTCATCCAGACCTTCCAGCGATTTTGAATTTCGGAGGTTAATTTTGAAAGTATTATCCACAACCGAATTGGGATCTTCTCCCAAAATTTCTAAGAATTTTCTGTCTAGAGGATATTCCTCGTAGATTTCGGTTATTTCTTCGGTGTCCGAGGTTAAATTCTCCTGAATCAAAATTTCTGGAGAAGGTGGTTTCTCCTGGCTATCCGCATTTTCCTCGTCAAAATCTTTAACTGCGAGATCTGATGGATTTACGGTCTCGTTTTCGTCAATCTTTTTTTCATTGACAAATTGTGCGACAATACTTCAGAGATTATACAGTTGGGATTGTATTTTCTCAAATTTTTCATCAGAATCACTGTTCCACTTTTTTCGATCTCGCGATCGAGACCCTGACCGTTTCCTTTTCTTGTCTTTTCCCATTTTCCACGAAGAATTACTAAGAAACTTGAAAAATATACGAAAGTATTCCTTTTACGTGCGAATCGTTGGGCACAACGAAAAACAATGACGATTAGTTGTCGTTGTTAAGACAACCATGGCACGCCAGGATCAGGGAAAAAAAAAAACCATATCCTCTGAAGTTGTGAATTTTTGAGCATAGCAGATACTACTTCTTGTAATCATCGAGAACGAGACGTCGTAGTATAATTTTATTTATAGCACAGCGTGCCGTAAACCCGCTCTTTACACTCGCTTTTCCGTGACGTAAGTTGCCTATTTCTGCACGGTGTATAAATGAATTGACCAACTTCACTCATGTAGAAAAAATGAAAGGAAACATATTTAAATGTCATTTTGAGCTTAAAAACTCACATCGAACAAATGACAAATTAGGGATAGGTTAGCGATTTTCAGTGACAGCCGAAATAAGGCGAAACCATTCGCTATAATTCCGTTCGCGAGAATAGTATTTTTTGGTCGAAAATGACCAGTTCGGAAAGTGACTTAAGCGAACACGAGGACCGAGAAATTATTCCGGACGCAATTAAAAAAGTGGCGAAGTCAATAACATTGAATTTGTTGCCCCCAAAATCGAAACAACTATACACAGCAGCGTATAACGCCTTTAAAAAATGGCGAAAAGAGAAGAAATCTAATTCTTTTTGCGAAGACGTTCTGCTCGCATATTTTGCCAACATAAAAGAAAAATATTCACCCCCGAGTTTGTGGGCAACATATTCAATGCTGAAAACGACTATAAACGTATACGACAACATTGACATCGGTCAATATAAAAAATTGACAGCATTTTTAAAAAGAAACGGTTTGAGATATCGACCGAAAAAATCCTGCATCTTTTCGAAAGAAAATATTTCCAAATATTTGAATGAAGCACCCGACGACACATATTTATGCGGGAAGGTAAGTGAAACTTCAATACGGTACACCATTTCATTTTTGCTATGATTCCAATCATTGATCTTGAAAAAATATTCCCAGGTGGCTCTTATTTTCGGAATTTCTGGAGCATTATTGCGGCGAGAAGAGTTTACCAATATCGCTGTCGGTGACGTTAAAAAGGTGGATGACGTGTTTTTGGTTCAAATCCCCAAAACAAAAAACTTCGTGCCGAGATCATTCACTATTACGAACGAGCTTTATGACTTCTGTTGGAAATATATGCAAAAAAGAGCCCAGCAGTGTAACAGCGATCGATTTTTCCACCGGTTTTCCAAGGGAGTTTGCTGCTAACAGCCTGTCGGCATAAACAAATTCGGGGCGATTCCCAGGAACATCACCGAATATTTCAATTTACCTGACCCGCAAAATTTCACGGGGCACAGTTTCCGCCGAACTTCGGCAACACTTTTAGTTGATTCTGGTGCAGACATAACGGCCTTGCAGCGCCATGGAGGCTGGAAATCGGCCACAGTCGCCTTTGGATATGTTGCGGACTCAATGAAAAATAAAAAAAGAATATGCGAGCAAATTTCGTCTGGAATAGATGTAGTGAAACGACCGAGAAACAACACCGTTCTTCGGGAACCAGAGACAGAGCCATAGACTTCCGGGGTCAACGTGGGAAAAGGTGCCCAAGAACATTCCACCGATTCAGCCTCAAGTGCATTTCCATCTCTCATCCCTTCCACTCCGATCGAAACCACCGAAATAAAAGGATCTTATTTGTATCATCCGGACTTAGGATTGTATTTTCAGAACTCGACTGAAGAAGAAAGGCCTGCTGGATTGACTTACTCTTTTAATAACTGCAACATTACTATGAGTGGCCCTTGCGGCAATATCGTATTTAATAATTGCACCGTCACTCAAACGTCCACCACCGAAAATAAAAGTGTGCAGACTGAGGAAAGCGATTGTTGAATCAGTGTGGTAGCTGAATTCTTATTTGAATTATACGAGTACAAAAAATATAGCTAATTCCCTTTGTTTAATATATTGTTATGGCTATCAACAAAGAAACATTCATGGATACATTGAAATTCTATTTTGTTGTGATGGCGTTTAGCACCCTCGCTGCGCTCGGACGCTAAGTTCACGCCGTGCAGTAATGGGCAACTTAGGTCACGCGTATCGCAATGTACTATTCCTTTATGAATGAATTTGTATACGAAGTGGAGATGGAATTTGTTAATGAAATGAGATTTTTTTTATCGGTATTCAAAAAATATGAATCATATTCATGATGATAATCATTTGTCGTCGTTTAATCGTTAAATAAATTTGGAGAATGTTGGTTCTTGCTGACGATTGCTGATTAATAAATCAATAAATAAAATAATAATAATAAATACCATTGTATTGTTGTGCCAAAAGGGATGCGAAGACTGGAACAGGACTTCGAGCACCTCGTCCAACGACGGAACCGGGACCGCCGACGACTCCATGACGAGCATTAGTCTCGTCATCGTCGCTGCTCGATTGGGCGCTGTTACCGTATCCGCGCCTGTCTCGCCATTCCAGGGACCGTTGACGGCGCAGTCCACGGCCCCCGTTTGTGTGCCCACGGCTCAGCGTACCTTCACCGTCCATCACTCCAGCATCTGGAGCAACAAACAAACACAACGAACTAAATGTACCATATTTTTATATACGACAATGGTCTTGGTCAAATTTCAGATTGGTTTGTAATACAATAAAATAAATCGACAGTCAATTAAAAGAATTCAAATTATCCAGAAAACCGGAGTTATTGAAAAGAAAAAAAAACTATAGACGGCTCATCATAAATTGTCGACTGTACGAAAAGTCGTTAAACAATTCTCGATTATAGCTCCTGATTCTGTTTCCAATTAGCCATTTTGTTAATTACTTGGAAAAAATTTATTCAAATGACGAGGAAGCAGCGATATTATCGGAACTTTCGATATCCAATACAACTAAACGGTTGGAAGAGAATTAAAAAAAAAAAAAAAATGAAAAATAAAAAAACAGAGTGAGCTCAGGGGGGCAGGAGCCTGGAGAAGGTGGAAAAAAATAAAAAAATATAATGGTGTTGGTTAAATGGTACAACGAGAAGAAGAAAACTGAAAGAGATAACGGTGATAGAGAGCGTATCGTTGGGACCAAAGAATATTCGCACCCCCAAAGGATCGTAAAGAAAGTATCTTTTTCTTTTCCTATGCTGATGGTTCGGTGGGATATCGTACTGGTGGGAAGGCATGCCGTCCTTGCGGCTCTGGATTCAATTAAAGAAAGCAAATAATACGGTTTACCGTGGTGGACGCGAGTAGCAGACAGAATTGGCTCGAGCTCCGACTCCCCGAGGGCAAATATCACATAAAAATTTAATTAAACGAAAGCCAAGTACAGGCGCTGCCTAGCTTTTTCTTCGGTGTAGGCGTCGCCGCCATGTGTTAAAAGTATAGCGTCATCTGTAGCCTGTCGAATAACCTAACTTCGTTTCCTTGTACATAAAACGTTCGTGTGGTTTTCCGTTTTTCCATCGATTGACTTCGCTTTCCTTATATCTTCGCACGGGATACAACGAAATGATGAAATAAAATAAAACCGGGGATCGATAGATAGGAACAAAAAAAAAATCGAGGAAATCTTTCATTCGCGATTAAATTACTTGGCCATGAGGAAGCAAAATGGCAAACGGCATACATTTCAACTAGGGCGAGTCACTTGAACCTCTGAAGTGACGGTAATGTCTTCTTCGGCAGTAAAGGGGAGGAAGAGCTGCGCTGCGGGTTGGAGCCACTTTTTTTATTCTCGACTCAATAGCGACTAGCAGCTTGAGGCAGCGATAGGTATAGTTGGTGTGTATGCAGAAGCGCATCCTCAGTGCACACACGAGAGGGTGCTCAAAGGTATTTTGTTTCGTGGAGGGTTATTCACACCTTCGCGCAAAGACTACCGACGAACGGGTCATGTGAATGCACTGGGAAGTGACAAAAGTTTATGTTAATTTGTGGCACGATTGAACTATTCTCACGGGTACTCGCGAATCTGGTTGAAAATCTGAATACATTTGTGAGTCATAACTTTGATATTGATTATTGGAAAAATTATTTTAGTTAATCTATAAGTCCAAGAATATATAAATATGAATCTAGGACTGAAGGGAATTGTAACGAAGCTGTGACTCCGTTCGGGAGTCATAAGGATCGAAACATCCATTTGATTCGAAGAAAGATTTGTATCTGCGTCATAAAATCTGATATGAAGTTGAAAAGACAGGTGTTGTTGGGAAAAAATGCTTTTGCGACTACACAATTGTCTGGGTCTCCAGGGCCAAGTGAAAAATAGATGAAACAACAAGAAAAAAAAAAAGCAGATTGCCGCTATTATCAAGCTCCTTTGGCCACCACGTGTATATTATTGCCAGGAGATTGCTTCTTCGGAGTCAAGAGGCTCCTCCCTCGACCGCGCCACCGCTTCTGCTTCACCTTCGCGTACGCTCTTCTTCGACAAGAGGCTGAGAGGAGAAAGGGATGAAAAGAGAGATAGACGGTTGGAAAAGTTTTCTAATATAAGGTTCTTGCCAAAACTCTTGCTGCACGCCAGAGTATCCATGAAAATAGAGCTAACCAGGCAAAGAAAGGAGCAGCAGGTTGCGTGTATTTCCAAAAGTGGGAAGCCTCAGCGATCTCCAGCGAATAAATGTATATTATGAGATGGAGGGTCGAGGCCTCGAACGCCCGTAAAGAAAAGTGATGCAGGCCTCTTATTTTGGCTTCTCGTCTTTCATCATCTAATAAGCAGGATCGGCAGAATGTGGTCAGCGGCAAGTTGGAGAAGGAATGAGAGCGTCTAGCCGAAGAAAAAGATCGATGAAAGAGAAGAGCAGAGAAAAAAAACGATGGCCCTGGTGCGTCCGCTTAACGAAGGGCCATTTTCCAAAGAAAGTTAAGTCTCATTTTTTCTCCCCTCATCTTCTTTCTTCAATGGCCGACTCAATAAAGTCCTCCCTCCCCCAGTTTCTGAATGGCACGTATGATTTTTCTGTAAGCCTCTCATAGCTCCGAAACCGTTTCTCATTTGCATAGACAATAACCATCCCCGGTTGTAGCGTAATCATAACGTCGGCTGGAATAACACGCAGGAATAATATCCCGATCAGTGTGGCAAGCCACGTTTTTAAACGGCCTTCAATGAAAATAATGGTCCAACCGAATGGTCGCACCCTACATTCAACCTACACTTTTTCTCCTCTAAGCTCCTTACGGCAAGCACCTCTTCCATTCGCTGCATCTTCTTAAAAGCAACCGGCAGTTGCGACAAGCGCATCCAGTTTATAAGACTCAGATTTTCACAAAGAAAGAATGAGTGAGAAGAGTTCCTAAATGCATAAAACACGAACAAAGAGATAACGGCATGGGAGAAGGGTCTCAATTATGAATTTCAAACAGTCTACCAATTCTGAATATTCATGGAAGAATTTCCAGTGTAAAGCAACTTGAGAATTAAAAGAAAAGCCCATAAGCTTCTGTCGACGTCTGAGATACTGTGCGTTTTGTAGACAAAAACGTTTCAAAGGTGATATTTTTGTATAAGAAATACTTCACAGGGAAGCGCCTTTTTTGTACTATTTGTCGGGTTTATAAGATATACGAAGATCGAAGCCCGCGATTGGTCAATTAACCGTATGACCGAAACCTCAACAAAGGCGCGTTTGCACGGGTGTCGAGTCCTCTGATGCTCACATCGCTCTCTCATCTGTCTCTCCCTCTCTCGCTCTCTCTCTCTCTCTCTCTCCCTCTATTAGCCATTTCTGTCTAGTGTTGCCACCGCCGCCATCACGGCGCGGGTTCATCACACGATAATTTATATGGTAATCCCCTGGACGTAATAAGTCCTCCCACTCTTGGTGGTCGTGGCGGTGGTGGTGGTGGTGGTGGTGGCAGTGGCGAACCAGACTTGCCACTACACACGATCTATTCCCACAGCCTAGGCACGTTTACTAGTCAAGCATCATACACATGTACACGTGTCGTATGCATCCATGTACGCGGTGCCCTTATAGCGTATCAGTTATGGGCACGTTATGGGGCTGAGCCAGAGATTGCTGGCACCGGTCAATGACCAGTGGATGATTCATTGTGACACATAATAATGAACACCAAAAAGGGGTGTTAAAAATTAGAAATTCTTTGATTTTTCGATCATACACTATATATTAATACGCGCCAGCTTTGGACTTACGAGTCTCAGGTCAGGGACATTGAAGAAGAAAAAAATGTCTAATGTTTTTAACGAGTGAAATGGTCTCTCTTTGATAAGCTAGTCAGGAAAGCTTTTGCCTTGAGGTGGACGTCTTATTTTCCACTGGGAGAAGAGCTCAGCCAAGTTATTCGTCGGAAATGAAAGAAACGACCGAGTTGAAGAAGGAAAAAAGAAAAAAAACGGGGTAAAGAAGGTACGGAATAAAAACTAGAGAAAAACACTTTAAAAAGAAAGAGAAAACGACGAGTCTTGCGGATGGAATCTAAGTAGCCGCAAAATTTTACGCGCCTCGACGCCAGAGAATTCAAGAGTGCATCCTGTACCTGGAGAGCAAAGCTCCTTTCCTTCAAGCAAATTGTAAGTCCGCCTACTTGAATGCTTCACGCAGCATTTTCATTACGGACAAAAGTAGGAGTCTTGCAAATTCAAGAAGCTTACCAATTTCGTTTTCAAGTGAGCTTCACGGATACAGCCATCTTTAACAAAGTGTTACGATCCTTTTGTTCTTTCTTTATTTACCAATGACAACAATTATTTTAATGCCGTGAACGCGACTAATTTTCAAGCCAACTTCGTAACCTTATCAACGTATTTACTCGAATAAAAAGTATCTGCATTTTCAACGTAGAATAAAATGAAACCGTAATTTAATTTACTTGTTTCAAGAAGTTCAGGAAAAATCATTTGAAATTGCATTGTTTGCAAAATATTGTGATCCCTAGAAAGCTATCGTGCTCGCGTGGAGCTCGTACGATACTCCCCCAACATACGAGGATCCCCAAACAAGGCTTGTGGCAGATTTTCGTCGAATATTCGATTCTTATATTCAATATAATTATTATATCGATATTATTGTATCGATCTATTAGATAATTGTTATTATTCTATTGTTCTGTTATTGTTTCAACACCGTTACATCCGTGAAATATGCCATGCGTTTAATCGAAGATTTCGTTACAAAAAGTACTTACAGTGCCACGTCAGGGCGGTGGTCAGATGATGTTTTTCAATGTCCGTATGATGAGGGACACTGAAATCAAAAAAAAGGTTCAGAGTAAGATGCGTTTGAAGCCATTATAAATGAAAAATGATAGTATAATGTTGTTCACAATGAAAAACTAATATTCAAAGTGTTTTGATTAAGCAACGCTCCGAGTCAAGAGTAACAGCTGCTCTAATGATTTATTTCATATGTTACAACGAGCATTAAAAAGAACGAATCAAAGAAGTTGCTGCCGGTGGCATTGAGAATGCGCATTATATACCGTTTGAGGTCCGGAGAAAACTTGCAGCGAGGGTGGTCGTTTCCGGGATGAGAATACGCGAAACATTTGAGTCGCAATCACGGATATTTGGCTGCGTCTGGGCAGTGAAATTTGGGATCGTATACTACCTGGCATGAGAAGCAGGTTAGGGTTAAATCCAGGCAGATAGAGGCTGGGAGAGATAGAAGTGGGGGCGGATGGAGCATAACCCCGACGTACATGTTTGATGCCGGAAGTGCTTGAAGCCACGACGGGGCAACCGTCCCGCACTGCCACTCTCTCCCTCCCTTTAGCACTCGCCTCTTCCTCTATCTCTCGTTGTGGTTTCCGCAACCTCCGTAGGGTCATTAGCAAACCATTCATTATGCAACTGCGAGGCTGTATTGCGTCAATATGGCAGAGGGTGGCGGTCGGACGAGGAGGACGAGTATCAGGTTGGTAGAAGGAAATCGCGTATGTGGAGGTAACAGCAGCGGATTGTTGGCGCAATCGATAACGATGCGCCTAGGCTGTTTACTAAGCCGTATAATCAACGCGACTCCCTCCGTATCTCAATGTCTTCAGTTACGTCCTCAAGATCTCCCTCCTTCCCAGATCCACCGTTCAACTGACATTTTACGAATTAACGGCATACCGGAGGAACAACGAGCAGGAAATACCAATGACCGATTTCGAATATCTAATTCCGATCACTGGTCATCGGGATTTCCATCATTATATCCAAGCCTTCGTTTTAGGCTTCTTGCCTCAGTGAATTATCAACGATTGTCGGAGAGCTCCGAGCAAGCTTCGAATATTCACGATATCGTTTCTTCCTCACGATACCAACCAGATTTCGCTGAATGAATTACCTCGAGGAATCGGATTTTCAAGCAATTTTGTCTGTTTGGTGGTGCTTATGCCACTGAAAGTACCACGATGCTGGTCTTGGCCAGAACTCTCGCCAAGAAATACTGAGGTAAGCATCAAGACCAGTCTCTGGACGTGATGCGGCTTTGACTTTGAATCTCACCGCTAGTCACGGATAAGCTTTAGGAATTCTATTCCCTGCAAACAGCGGTTCAAATGTACGTCTTATCTTTGTGGTTATACAGTTTCAAGATATCTCTGCGATAGGAATTATTTGATCGATTGAGTATTCTTAGCTCTCGAAAGCGTTAAGGAGAAAAAACATCAGAAAATAGAATAATCAGACACAAAAAGGATATTGCTGCGTAGTTTTCAAAGTGGTAGAACAATGCGGCGCTAATCGTAGATGTTAAAAAGCTTGAGGAACGAATCTTCAGATATTTTCGTAACTTAACAGATAAAGAGACGTTAGATTTCCAAAGAGCTTATAAAGGTCACGGACGAGGGTAGAAGTATGAGTAGAGATGAAACAAGGGGGTAGCAGGTACGGTCGAACATCGTCTGACTCGTTGTGGTATTAACGGCAGATGCGAGAAAGAGAAAGTATCAGAAAGCGAGAGAAAGATGTAGATCGAGAAACTCGCCAAATGAGAGCGAGGGTTGGTAGCAGCAAGCGGTTCGAGAAGGGTGGGCGCTACTGAGCGACGTCCCCTTTGATCTAAGTTTCTGGGAATGCAGAACCGGACAGAGGTTCAAGCTCTCTTCCTTGCAAAGCCCATCAGGAACGTACTACTGTCTCTCTTCTCGCCTACTTCTCTCGTATCTCATACTTCGAGGAAGTTCAAGTAATTTGCTTAGTTGGATTAGATTGTGAATTTTGCACCAGGGCTGTTTGATGGTATAGTGTTGAGCTCGTGAAATGCCCTTACGAGTCTCTTGAGAGTGAGAGCTTTCGCTTCTGTCACCAAGCCGTCATAATTACAGTTCGTCGATCCTTGGCACAAAAATTTGGGTATTTTAATTTATTTTTCTCCTGCTCTTATTCCGTCCTTGTGCTTTTGACGAGTCCGGGGAAATACAACAAGTAACTTCGGTGGTTTGAACACCAGAGTTTCGAACTTTCCAAATACCGTGATTTAAAAAATTCCAAACAGTGAAATAATGGCACCGAAAGCCAGATTTCGTTGTTTGAATAAGAATGGACGCTTTGACGCTTCCCAGGGAAAATTATCAGAAAAGACAAACCGGCATTGATCACACACACACACACACACATACACATGTTATTCCATCGACGTTGAACGCGTCACCACCAATATTTCATCACAAACCCAGCTTGAACAAAGAACGATGGAGGATGGATCGTCTGGTGGTTGTAGGTGAATCCTAGGCCAGAGGCTCCAGGCACGAATTGAGGATCAATGTTTTATCGATATTGCAACAGGGTAGACAAACGACGCTGGCCTTCGTCGCTATGTGTCTCGGATTCGGATGCTTCTTCCGATTGTGGTCACCAGCGGAAGCATGTCTACTACCATTCGAGATGGGATTTATAGATTATCGTTTTGTTTATTGTGCCATTTCGACACATTTGGTCAAAATTCGTATTTTTTTCACAAATATGGATCTCTCATTTCCACGGCGGGCTTGTGTATACGAAAGACGCTATTGCGTCTGTAGATATAAGCCGGATGGTTCTTCCAGTGAACAAACATAAATGAAGTTTGTACGAAATGGTCGAGACAAATACAGGCTGGATCTCATGAAACGTGCTCAAGAAATCCATCGAGAAAGTTCGTAACAATTATAAAAACTCCTGCGTCATAAGTACAGAAACGTGACACTTGGACGAACGGAGGCTCAATGAATTCCATCACGTCTTTAACAATTATTTGCACACCGATTTTGTCTTTCATTGGAAAGGTAAAGGAAAAAGAGTCTCTGGGAGTTTTTGTCTCAACGAGATCAACGGGAGTCAAGAATGTGTAAGCACAAAAAGTGACGTACGTGAAGGAAAGATCTCGAGCCACCAACGCACCGAGAGATCAGGGAGAGAGCTAAGAGGTATAGAAAACCCGGTGGTTACCGACGTCAAGAAACTTTTGTTTAAAATTGAAATTCCTTTGTGGCTTGTTGGGATCAGGAATGCAGATTGCGGGTTGGCAAGGTTATGGGGCTAGTGTGGTTTTGACGACATGGGCCAACGGACATAGCGTGGTCAACTGCTGATACGAACCCTGGTCGCTCCAACTGCTGTTTTTCTCGATTACAGGGCAAAAAAAAATGGAGGGAAATTGTTGCGTATGATGTAATCAACACTCGAGAAAATACTATTTCAAAACAGGAAATCAAAGATCATACACCGACTTTTTCTATTAAAGTGTAAAGTACGAAACGTCGAATAGAATTTTCGTAAATTGGCACAAGTCGAAAGTTCAAACAACTGGAGTCGCATGCACAGTGTTAACTAAAGTTGCCAATCGCATGACAGCTGACCTGGCTTTTCGAGACTCCAAACGATCATATATTAATATAACCCATATATGTATCTCACCTTACCTATTGCTTGAGCCTCGTGCATAAGCTTAATTAATCTGCAGGTGCCTCACGTTCCTGCGGCCGTAGCAATATGCTATCTACTGTGCACGGTGGCTAAACCCATTAACCCGCAATTATCGAAATTACACGCTACAAGCGCTTCCTCGTGGGAGACCTCGTGAAGCACAGAGCGAGAGGGAAGCCAGAGGAAGAGAGAGAGAGGGGTAAGAGCGAAGCCGTTGGTTTCCTGAGGTTTTGCAGCGACACCTGGGTATTGCAAGTAAGGAAACTATCTGTTTAATTACTCGTACATCCGAGCGGTGTGACTTTGAAAGAAGTAATCGCGTTAACATGTGGCTGCATACAAACGGTATCATTCACGAATTTTTAATTAAATAATGTGCTATTTATTTGATAGATCAAACCATAAAATTTGGTTTAATAAACAATTACGTAGAACCTTGCTCATGCATCCAAAAAATACACCCCTCCGGGGTAAAATGACGAAGTAGAGTCTATTTGGCAATCGTTTCACCAAACGAACTTTCATCAGTCATTTCGTATAAGCATCGTTCAGAATATTTCGTTGAGGAATAGCATTTGCGGATATATATATTCCGGGTAAAACTGAGAGCTGCAAAGCACGAACGAGAGAAACACTGGAGGCTGTTCGCGATTAGAATATAAGGTTAACAGCAGGGTACAGAAGAGGAAACGATTATATATATCTATATAATATATATACATGGATGCTGGTACGTAAAGGTAGGGTGTAGGCAAAGCGCGAGATGGTTCTCACTACTCCGAGTTGATACGGCCTTCGGATAACCGGATTAAAACGCCCCACGGCGCTCTAGCTAATGACGTCAGTGACACGTCATTTCCACCCTCACAGGTTCCGGCTGTGACGAGCCTTGCTACGATGTGTGTGTTATACGTATCTACGGTATTAACAGTCATGTTTTATATATACACATGCACGTATATATATTCTGAGAACTCTACGTGCCAAATTCAAGCTGAGAGTGAGTACAGAATCGAATCGGAGATCTTGCGTCTTCACTACGCTTTGGCCTATCCTATCGTCCCTCATATAACCCGCATCTCTTGCCGCGTCTTTGCCAGACATCCTAGCATGAATAAACTATGCTCGCAACTGCCCTCTCCTCTCCCTTTCTGTGAATGTAGGGTAAAAAGCGAGAGAAAAAAATATATATGTATGAAAGCCCCTCGCGGAGTAGAGAGCAAGTTATTTCCCGGAGGAATGCTGCGAGACGAAATCTCGAGCAAAATATGTATGTCTGTATAAATATATATACATATATGTTTGTGTTACATATGGATATGGATTAAAAAAATACATTTCACAGCCAGAGAGGTTTGGGATAGCAATTCTTTTGAGTTTTTTTGTAATTTGCACTTTTTCGTTAGTCAGCCGATGGCAGATACGTCAGCACTCAGGGTTCAATTCGATTAAAGTATTAAATATAATTTCATTGAGTAGAAAACGTCCTGACTGTGGTCCATTTATTCAGAATGAAAGCTAACGGAAGCAATATCAAAGCACAAGACCAAAATGTATCGTCCGAATCTCCAGAACCAATCATCGCGCTTCGTTCCAAGTTTGCGGTCGACTTTGAGTAGCTGATGAGGAAGTTTGTAAAGGTATTTAATGTCAAAAGCGATCGAGGAAGCTTGTGCAACGATTGCTCAGTAGTCATAACTGCGAAAGCTTCTCTAATTAAAGGAACAATTAAAGTACAGTTACGCGCAGTAATTTTGTAGGATATCCTGTACACTCAATGGGGGATCCACAGTCCATCGTCGTTATTCGTGGTTAACGCTCGTCTCGGTAGCGCACAATGCCGGAGAATTTGCTAAACGTTGTTGATGCAGACAATAATAATCAAGCTCTTCCTCGTTTAGGACGAGGGCATTCGCCAGGGTTCATAACATCGAGATCTATATACACTACAATATTGTGTTGTTCGTCTCTTCCAAAATTGTATACAAAGATCAGAGAGAATGGTCGTAATAGCAAATACTATTCGCTAGAGAATGCAGCTCAAAGGAGTGAATGCAAGTGTAGGAGGTACTTCGAAGAAATTATATAATTACATCAATGTAAATATCATATGTATAAGCTCATCCAAAATTGGCACTAACCCTCTGAGCGAACTGTAGCTAAATCGAGAAGAGTCGAGTAAAGAAGTTCTGTCACATTTTCTCATTCAATGCGACTTGGAAGCTATAAGACATTCCTTTTGCGCATCACACTAGATTCGTTGCCTATTACATAATAAATGTATCAAGAACTGAAACTGGGCGAGAAAATTAATCGATAAATATTGTTTTGCCAGGTTTCGTGATTTGCTTATTTCCTCACGCTTGTTAGAAGAGACTTTTGTGACACTGTATGTATATAAATTGAGTAGGAATAAAGCGGAAGCAAGACAGATAACTGAAGCTCAGAGGGTACGCCAAGAGCGCTCACAAGTCATCCTAATAACATCTACCCTCGTTTCCGGATTCGGGGGTGAGAAGGAAGACAGAGAGAGAAAGAGAGAGAGAGTAGGAGAGAGTTTCCCTTCAAGAGGGTGCACAGTTAGCGCCGGTACTTAATTACTATTGCCACCGGACTTACCGTTTAAGGCGTGCAATCGAGACGTTCAACTGTATTTCCGTCTCTCCACAATCAAACTGACATATAAATACATTTATATATACATATATATGTACGAGTAAAATGAGCACGTTCGCCAGCCGCTGTATCCTTTCTCCCCATCCTGACGCTTTGATTTATGACGCCTAGCCGCAAAAGCACCGAACGCCTAACGCCCGTTCACCCGGACAAAATTTATTTCTCCTCCCCCGCCTCACCGCTTCCTCTCCCCGCACCTAGTTCCACCGTGAATCCCCAAGAATTGGAGATGAAAATTTAGCAGCAAGCGTATACAGGGAAGAATCAGTAAAATCCTCAGTTATCCCTGGACATATTTCTCGCTCGCGAAAAAGCCGCAGCCGGACATAGCAGCAGCCACACACCGGAATAGAATATTCATGCTTGTCCGGCTTTAGCGTAATCCATTATTTGTATCTCAAAAGGATGTGCTAACATTTTTCTTCCATTAGACTTCATTACGGATATCGCGGTCGGTTGTGATTGCTCTGGAGTATTTGCTCGAGAATGTTGTTATAAATTAGACGATTAAATCTTTTAGGAATGTTTTTGGAAAATTGATCAACTTCATATTGATGATACAACACAAAGGCTATAATTATACATTGATTCAGTAGATTTGAAGCATTGTTCGGCTTCCAAATAATATGTGACATTGCTGCCGATGAAATAGGCACAGCGCCGGGACGATTCAACGAAGAGCGGGAGAGAGCTAGAAACATTTGGATGTATCGGTGGAGCCTGGGCTTATTGGAGATGAACTGAAAACTCGACGAGCAAACGAGCCCCATCCACTTCCTGCCATAACAGGTGAATGAATTCCGTAACGATGTCGATGCCAGGCATTATAACGTGTTTGCCATAATCATATTCGGCATATTCTGTCCGACCTTGTCATCCATGGTGGAATACTCCACCCAAGCTCCGTCACCAAACTCAAATAATGGCACACACACACACACACACACACACATATACATAAATATGTATATTTATAAAGGACATATATGATGGGATAATGTTCAACGATACAATGAAGCGCTGATGGTGTCTAGTCTTTCATTGCTCGCCAACAATATTGTTATGTTCACGAGGTTTGCGTTCATTTCTCGTAAAACATGACTGGAAGAAAAATTAAAAATTGTTTTACGCGAGTACATAGCGAAACAACAGTTTTCTTAATGTCTTTGATTCTCCGCAATAGTTTCAACGTTTTATTGAAAAAGTACGTAAACGGAGCGATAATTTTTCTGGATTCATGGATCATTGATCTTCTCGTTTCAAGGTTTATCTATCTCAATGCGATACGAAGCAGACTGCAAATATGGCAGTTATATTTTTCAGGAATTCAATAACCGGGAACCGTCAGGATTATTAAAAAAAAAATCAGCTGTCACACTCACTCGCGCAATCCATTTAGTCTTTTGAGATTACTTGCCCCTTGCTACTCCCGTATCTGATCATACACTGTGTTTTCGTTGAATCGTTGCTGTCGGGCTCAAGAGAAGGAACAAACTTCGTTCGAGCTCAAGTGCTGGGCAAATGACTGATTAAAGAAATCCGCGTCGGATCCTCTTGCCGTCAGGCATGGTAACACCCGTCAAAACGAGCCGCTAATTGCACGATTCCTGATTGATTAACCCCTGAATTCCATTAGCCCAGGCAACGGCACGGGGAACCGAAGATTATCCGGGTGCAATCTCGACACGTCGCTCTTCTCTCTCCCCCTCTCTCCCCCTCTCTCTCTCTCTCTCTCTCTCCCTCTCGGACCCGATCATTCTGTATGATAAATTTACTATAACACCAGCCATATACGCTACGATTCTAACGGATTTCAAGCGGAGCTCGCACGCTCACGGCGAGTTAAAAGCTGACGACAAATCCTGGCTATTTTTAAAGAAATAAATTCGTAAAGTAACGAAGGAAATTTTTCATTCGATTAAATTCTTATTCCTTCGATCGTGTAATCCGATCATCCTCTATTCTTATTTTTAATGACTTTTTTCTCCCTTAAACGTCAGTCCGATTCACTTTGCAATTTGAAATGAAAGTATGAACGACATGTAGAAATTATAGCTGAAAATAAAACAATAACAAAAAATATTTGTCGAAACATATGGGTTTTGAAAAAATTTGCATCGAACGAATCTCTAAATGTGGAATTTCCGGTGACCATTTTGAATATAATTTGATAGTAGATTAATAATGATAATCGGAGCGTAATTTGTCGTCTCGCCGGATGAGTAACGTGTGAGAATGAAGTAGAGAGTGCACGGAGCTGAATGCACATATACGTACGTGTGTGGTCAGCCGATTATTACGCCGAAGCATATTTTGCATAAGAATACAATCAGTGCGATTCACTGGCAAACGAGAGAGTAGCGAGAGTGCAAAGAGCGGCTAGAGGAGGTCACTCGAGGGAGAATGCCAATGCGAAATAAAGGCGGAGATAATACGAACACGATTCACAGTCGCGCTACGAAAAGGCATAGAAAAAAAAATCTACGGTCAATCTAGAGAGATGACGCGTGTGTATATATATGAGCACAGTTCATGACAACCGTATGTTTCGTATCGTGGGAGCAGGACATGAATTGGTGCTAATTCATTCCGTCCCTTGTCGAGACAGAAAGAGACAAAATGAGAGAGGGAGGGAGAGAGAGAGAGAGAGAGAGAGAGATCTGATGCAGCATCCATGAAACTAATTGTAGTTATTACAGCAGTAGAGCGGCAGCGTCTGGAGGACTCGAATGGAAACTCCTTTTTTTCCAGACACACGCCTCAGTCATTCTTTGACTATTTTTTATCCTTTGTTGCTGGCAACTCTATCCTGCGATTGTCAGAATCATAGAAAGTGATTGATTCGTAGAATCGAAAGAGAAAAACATCGCATTTCAAACGTTCGTCTCAATGGATTTTAACTTGTTAGTCAAACCCCCACTTTATTTGCATCTATCAAATATTCAAATTAATTAAAACTAATTTATCCAAGAATAATAACCAGAAAGAAAAATTGGCAGGCGTCCTAATTATTGTTTGTCGTCTGATACACCTGCAGATTCGTTACATCCATGTCTCGAGTGGCGAAAAAATAATGACTAACTGTATTAATTGATGAATATCGTAGAAAACTCTACAATGGAAGCACAGCCGCCATTGACGAGACGAGCGCCGCCAGCTTGATGAGCAGGGGGTAGAAGAGCGAAATACAATGAAAAAAATTCGAGACTTTTTGGCAATCACGGACTTTCGTGTTGTTGCGGCATTATTATTGTTATTATTATATTGATTATAAATATTATTGTCATTATTATTGTTATTATTATTTAGAATGAAGCATGTATTTCAGGGAAGCCATTAAAACTTTTTTCACAATTATGATCCCGAACGAACCTCGACACCCTCGGGTTTCGTTGTGCGTCAGCAGGAAATTTCGCTTTGCAGCTGCGGCCGATTTCCATCGTGGTGGTTGATCGGTGTTGCATGCAGCGTGAATATGGCCGCGAGACGAGAGACAACTTTGAAATTGTTTAAAAATGATGCTCAACAGTCAAAAGTTTGGTTATATGCGGACGAAATTAAACTCTCGTGTATTGTGGGTGATACGACGCAGTCAAAGGAGAAGAAAAAAAGAACACGCATCGTTTAAACACTTTGGATGTTGCTGCTTCATCAAAATTCCACTTTAATGATCACTCTTTCAAAAGACCGCAACGAAAATAGCGAAAAAAATGATAATAAAAACGTTATAATTCACAGGAATGGATTATAATGTCTATAAAATGTTATCAAGTTCATCGAGCAGATGGAGCGTGCGAAGATCATTCGAAAGCTCATCATGATCCAGCTATTTGATAACTCTAATTTCATATCCTGAAGCAAATCGTCCGGCAAATAAAATAATTGGATTTCGAGAGTGTACGAGAGATGTGCATAAATACATAGATAGAAACACAGGTATAAGTCGTAAAAAGGTTATAGAGTGTAGATAATATCTATCTATAGGGTATAGAGAGTAGTCCAATGGCCGCGGGATCAATTTGACAGAGGGATATCATCAATTGTTTCTGGACGAGTGAGCTCGCTCGGTCGGGAACGCTTTTGAATCCAGCGAAATAAATCGGTTGGTGCGGCAAATATAGTAGAGAGAATGGAAGCGAGTGTAGGCGCAGAGAGGAGATGGGTTGAGGGGGGGCGAGCATGTAGGGGGATTCGCGTCTCGAGAAGGAGAAAGATAAAAAATAGGAAGAATGTGAGGTGCGAGGAATGAGGAGAAAGAAGGAAAGAAGGGTAAGGAAAGGAGAAAAGAAACGAGAAATCTGGCAGACGGACTGGCAGGGTCGATGGGTTTGATGGAAGTATATCGTGGTATTGCTGTCCTGTCTCTAAGCCTGGAACATGGGCTGGCCCATCTCCGCGATCATGCCCACACTCCTCTGCTTTAGCGTTTCTTTCATTCTCTCCTTCCTTCCCTCTCGTTCTCATACACTTGGGCAATAGCGGAAAACGCCAAGGGTTAGAGAGGGGCGTAG
Source organism: Campoletis sonorensis (assembly GCA_013761285.1). Lineage (NCBI taxonomy): Eukaryota > Metazoa > Arthropoda > Insecta > Hymenoptera > Ichneumonidae > Campoletis > Campoletis sonorensis. The sequence goes on from JACEOJ010000197.1 coordinate 165,358, forward strand.
AAGGGCTCTCCTTACTTTTCACTATATGGGATAGATGGTATTGTACTCTCTTTCGGTATTTCTAATAACTTCTTCTTCCGGCCTGGTCCAGCCCATCTTCTCGCACCACTCGTTGGAATCTTCCATCGTTTTTTTTTCTGGCGAGCGCGCGCGTTCGGCCACGGTTCACACCGTTTCTCGTCGTTTAGCCTCTCTTTCTCCTCTCCAACATTCTCTCCCCTTCAGACTTCGTTTTTTCTTGTTTTGTTTATATTTCTTTTTTTCTCTTTTCTTCAACTGCACAGACTCACCATGTCTGGCCTTCACAACGCCGTTGGTAATCCGACACTATCGGACGGCCTCTGCTTCACCTATTCCCCACCATTTTCCGGAAGCTTGCCAAGCTCTACGCCTCTATCTGATTCCTTTTTTTTCGTCTCTTTCCCTTTTTACCCCAGACAGCCATCTTGTCTGTCTCATTTTTCTTAGATAACCCGACGTGTTGCAGTCTTACTTGCAACTCACTCTCACCCTCTCTCTCTCTCTCTCTCTCTCTCTCTCCTTCCATGGCCCGCAGTTACGGCGGCCTTCCGAATCTCATCTCCCCTACCCCACAACAATTACTCCGATTCAGACCTGTATTGTCTACGTGTATATGTCCCGCAGCCCCTCGAGGAACGTGTATCGCTGTAACGCCAACGATGAAAATCCATCTTTCTCTGCTCTTTCCATCATAGACGGATGGAAGGAGCAGGATACACGTTCAGCCACCATACGCTGGTATCAAGTTTTTAATCACTCTCCAATGTCAGTGTCGAGGAACGTACGGTAAGCGTTAGATATTGAAGGGCACGAAAGATACTTTGCACAGAAGAGAATTGTTGTGCCGTACTTTTGGAATGACGCCCTATCTCAAAAGAGATCACTGCGATTCTCTGCTGCAGTAGTTTTAACCATTCATGACCATGGACCAGCTATTGCGGCCCGACTTTTCGTGAATTGTAACCTGCTGAATCTTATACGGGAAAAGACATCCACGGTGAATTCTTCGAAAGAGTGAAAACCTTTCCACGAAACATTGAAAAATCATAAAAACGCGAAAGTATAAAGTATATACACTTTGAGTGCTACCAGGGAACACCATAAAGTTAATCAAGCGAATAAACCGATAAAGTACGTCCGTGTATATATGTTTAGGTCGTACAAGATATTGGTGTACGGTTTATGCGTTAGGTCGGACGAAATCGAGGGCGAAACCGTAAATCAAGAACTTATAGGCAAAAGGGCGGGAGGGGGAGGCTGTACATCTCGAGATATAAAGAGACGAAAAATCGGTGTGTGACGGTGGAATGTAGCAAATGTTTTCGTCTCAGCGGATAAACACTCGATGTATTGCGCAGCCTAAGTAATAAATATTTAACCAAAGAGTTTGGATGTTCTCTTGAACAAAATGACACAAGGACACAGGACAAAAAAAAACATGCGTCGTTTCTAGCTGGTCACGTATGGAGGTCAAGTTTTCAGAGGGTAATTTCATTCTCATTTAACTCGCTGATGTTATTTTATAATTGGTGCTTGATAACGCTGTGGGAATTTAAATGGGAGGCGCCATCCAACGACATCAGGAGTGACGAGAAAAACACCCTGTGGGCATAACAGTCTTGATCCTTGATCGACAGTCAACACTCGTATCACCACTTCATTTTCCTCCTTTACCGACTGCAAAACTTACCCCTATTCGCTTATCAACACTGGGATAAACAAGAAATTCACTTTTCAAAGGGGGCGGTTTCTGTTTTACCAGAAGAGCAGAGGGCGAGCCTCGACTAAAACATGAGACGGGTCGTTGCTGAAGTTTTATTTGTGTTTTTTTTTTCTTCTTTTCAAAGTCGGGCAGCTTTTGTTACGTCGATTAACGTCCCTTTAGGGGATTTCTATTTCAGGAAGAAAAAAAAAGAGTATCGATTAATAGGAGGGTTGGACAGGGTGAAATATGTTCCAATTTAGTATCAACGTAACGCCCCTCAGCCACTGGAAAAACTACTCGCCGCATCCCCAGTGAACGAAAAATTGACGAGATCCGGTTGCGCGTATACAACACACCGCGCCCGGATCAAATCACGGATTGGGGACAGAGTAGGGATCGTTTCTGCTCGTGACAGTTTGAAACTCGACATCGCTGGTCTCACCGCATGTCGCTTTTGTCGTTGCATTTGCCTGCCCATTAGAGGGTAATGAGAGAGCGAGAGAGAGAGGGAAGGAGAGAACTACGCGTCACGGACTAAACGTCAATAGCGTTCTGGATATTCAACCGGCGGTATGACAACTGCTCTGAGTAGTTCCATGCGTTATCACGAGTTTAATTGCCGGTATAAAACGAGCGTGTTGTTAATCTTATTGATGATATCTACAAATTAATGCCGCATCAAATGGCAATGTAATTTTTTTGTGCGTTCATCTTGAGAATTATTGTTACATAATTCAGTTTGATAGCAATGTTTCAGATTATTCCATCGCTGAAGCCATTTCCAAATGAAAATCGACAGTTTTAATGCTGTGTAATAATGACTAATTATTGAACTTTCTCAACCCCTTTCCCGACTCTAGTTGCCGACTAAAAAATTTTCTGTACCTCATAAGAGAAAATACAATGAAAAAGAATATGAAGAACAAAATGAGGTCAGAATAGGAAAACGAATTAAAATAAATAAATAAAAAGATCAAAAAGAGAGAAAAGCCTGCGACCTCACGGAGCGGAGACGATGAAAAAATCATTCTCCGTGATCACAGTGATGACGACGATAAAGAAGGGGCTACGTGTATTTACTGGAGCTCTGAAGCGTCAGAAGAAGAAGAAAATGGGATCAAACACAGTTTGCTTTGAATCGAGTAATGAAGATAGCGCAAGGTCGGCTGTAGAAGTTGTATATGATTTTGAATTCAGTGATACAATTGCACGTAAGGGAAAATCTAGGCTCAAAATATTGTATACAATAATGTGAGTAATATGCATATGATAAAAAAACAAATGGAATTTCACAGTTGCAGTGATCAACGAAGAAGAAAAAACCCGCACTCTTTTGCGTAATAAATGAAACAATCTGGATTTCAAAATTTCTTAACGAATCTCTAATTCGGTATGTCTGGATTGAAGCCAGCACTTATGGAAAATATGTAATGATCATAGCTCACGTTTTACGTCATGAAAATGCCAGTTTAATATACCAAAACGTAAGTATACTCGTATAAGAAAGAGAAAGGGGTATAAGAAACGAAGGAAAGTATGAGGGGGGCCGAGTGTGAGGTTCAACTCCAGACTCTACTTCTACTAAACCGCAGCATACTGCATTGTTGCTGATGCTATGCCAGTTGGTTTAGTCTCGTGGTCTGTCCCATGGATCCGGAGTTGAATAGATAGATGTATATATTCGAGTTGAGAAGCGAAACGGAGATAAAGCCAGAACGCTGTTACGACACAATGTTATTAAAGTAGTAAATTTCATTCTCACTAGCTGGCTCGCGGCATTCGGGGAGTCTGTGAAAAGAGAGAGAGAGAGCGCGAGGAAGTGGGAGAGAAAGAGAGAAAGAAGATGATATGGATTAGATTGCGCGCGTATATGGTGGACAGTGCCTGCGTACGTGTTTATCCACAAGCGAGCTACGAGAACCGGAGAGACACTACGAGGAGCGTTTTAACATGACAAACAAAGTGCTCGTACGTCCGACTGTTACGTCTCGTAACTTCTCTATGCTATAGGTGAGTTGTACATAACATACCCAACCAAAATCTGCTTCAGAGCTTTCCAGTTTGCGGACTTTTCCCAGCTAGCACACAACACAATGGCATGCTTCGGCACACGTGATCACGAACAATAAAACATTCGCTGAAAGTCACTTACTACCTCTCTCATCTTTTTATTACCTCGTGTCCTAGGTGAAAATATATGGAAAAGCATTAAATTTCATGCGAATATCAAGAGCAGTGGACGAACATCTGCTAAATTTAATTGTAACCAGTTTCAGAGGCTAGTTCATTGTTTAATGTTTATTCAAAAAGTAAACATTCGCATATCGTTCGTTCTAACGTTGTGTTGTCTTTTTCCGACGTGTAACATTTTGGTCAGTCAGATCAGTGAGCTGTGGATTTTTTATTAGAGAGTGATCAATTGATCGTTGGGTTAGGGTGGATTTTTTTTTATTTTGTTGTTGATTCATTTCGTTTCATCTTTTAAATCGTTCTGGCGCTTACACCTCTTCGTGATTTTTTTTCTTGCTTGGAAAATAATGTTTCCATCAGTTTAAAAGTATTGTCCGTGCAAGCTCATTATTACACATAGTTCTCAGGAATACAAGGTAGTTTAGCAATGTCGTTGGCACATAGGAAAGGTAGGGAGAGAATGCCGAGGGAATTGGTGACAGACGGGCAGAGTGAGAGAGCATGTGAAGGCAATAACGCGAGAATAGTCGTCCGTGTCCGTAACTATCAAGGGCGTTAAGGGACTTTCCGGCATATCTACGTGCTCAAGAGAAGAGAATCGAGTTAGAATTGCAAAACAGGCCAGTTCGGCCTGGATAGTCCGGGGGTTGGATCGGCCAGTGTGCGGAAGATTCCTCCCTCTCGTTTTACCAATGGCAGAGTCGAACAAGAAGTTGGCCCGAGTCCAGCTCATTAAGGATGGTATTATTTTTACTTCCTCCCTAGGCTTTGCCACCTTCGATGCAACGAGCGAAATTTTCCACGCGCCTTTTCACTACGTATGTTATCGCGTGACAACGTCGTTATCAACTGACCCTTCGAGTCGTTTGCGTTGTCGTCGTCCAATGGACACAAAATACACCTACAATGAGCTCGGCAAATAACGAGCAAAATACCTTGTTTTATAAAGCACGTGGTCCTGCCAACTTAACAAACTCGTTATCTCGTGTAACCCGTTTTAATATACGATTCCCAAACATTTATGTTCCATCCTATTTCTATAACAACATCGTAGACTGCGGCAAGCAGAAATTGTTCAGTCACAACTATTTTCAACCTTGATCGTGTAACGTAAACAAAAGGCATCGTGACAATGTATCTGTTTTCGTTCTCGTGAAGAATTCTTTTCTGACAGTGGATCGTTAAGAACATTTTCCATCTTTCACAAAACCTCAAAAGTTCTCAGATTCGACGATTTTTAAAAATCTATCCTGCGACGTAAGCTGAATTTGGCTGATAACGAAACTCTCATATTTTTAGTGTCTCCTTTGACCCCGAATAAATTCGACTTTATTGCAATGTCAGCGATAATTATGAAACCACTGACTAATTGCGCTATGCCATTGCATTTTAGTAACGATAATCGTTCTCCCGGATTCCCGCAGGTCTATATCGGTGAATGAAGACTCCTCAGTACCTCAATGACCACGTACATACGTACACTAAACCTTCTTGTCCAATTTGATAGTTAACGGTGGCCCGAATGCTCGTCCGTAGCTCATGTACACATAAATGTTACGTATACATACACAATTCTATGCTTTTCAAGATCTATTGCTCGTGTACAGTTGTACGAAACATATATGTATATATAAATGAAGGAGCACACGAACAAGTGAACGTACCAAACTGCGAGCCGTCATTAACGGCCGGAGCCTCGTCAAGTCACCACACTCCACTCGTCGCAAGCGCGCGAGCGTTGCTCCGCTCACGGGACTCGAACGAGAGCTTTCGAGTGTCACCGTCTCACTGGAGAAGCGCAACCCCTAACTGCACCACCAGGCAGCGCTTCATTTGCTACCTCCTCATGCGTGTATTAAACCAAGTACAGTCCAAGTCAACGACGAGCTTGTACTCATTTCCAAGTTTCTATCGTTTTCATGTTGCCTGCATCCCGAACACGTTCTTTCGGTCGCGCAATACCAACCTCTCGTTTCATCCCCATCTCTCCTCTTTAACCTCACTAATTACATCGAATCATTTTCCACATACACGACTGGTTAAAACTTATACGACTCATTAAAACTTACGCTCGAGTCATTATGAAGTCTATTGCTCTGTATACTCTTTGTAAATAAATATTAATTTTGATAATTTCTTTGAAAATACGCATAATATTTTGTTTGCAAAAGTATATCCTTCCTTCTATGGCACCCGTCGAGAGTTTCCGCGACGGTAATTCCCCCGATGTTTCAATTATTCAAAGTTTTAACCTAATTATCCGCCGCCTCGGATATTTTGCAATCTTATTTGTTGCAGCTTCGGATGACGAGAGAGGCAGCCATTATCTCTCGTTTATGCCAAGACGTAGCTCGATTCTATATCTTCGGATCTTGAGCAAATTGCCGTCGCATTAAATATTGACATTGTTCTTCAGGTATACGTTAGCAGAGGATTCTGACGGAATATCGCGCGACGATTTCGAGAAGGTCCTTCTCTCCTTCCCGCCGCTTTATCTTCTGCAGACGTACAGTTGCACAGTCTCAGTTTGGATATGGGGTCGAGATAGAATCGTCCGAGGAATAAAACTGTCAAGAAAACGCTGGCGTCCACTCAGCCGTAGCTTAAGTCAATTTAATACTGTTTAATTACTTCTTAATTAATACAAACAGCGACTGTGCAATGGTAAAGAACAGAACGATTCCAGTCTTGGCTCCGGTACTTCTCGTCGACTAGTCGATAAGCCTGTCCATTACGTGCCCCAGCTATTTCACGACTCGAACTGACTCGAGACAGAAAGAAAGGGAGAATCGGGACGTAACTTCACTGAGATTCTTCAAGAGCACCAATGGAAAGAGAATTTCGAGGGATCTTTTAACTGATCGTTCTCGTCGAACGTCCAACTCACCTTATATACTGTCTCTCCATTATCGTTCGTCTGGGCGACCTTATTTTCTTCTCCTTTTCGCGAGCAATCAGAATGATAAATTTTATTGTCAAAGTTTTTCGTCGACGCGCCCCCCTTACTCGAAACTATGTGCTTAAATGTCTTCGGATAAATCAACGTTCCGATGATATCTTGGCAGCCCGACGGCCCTAGATTCTAATCACTACGAATCATAACTTTTTCCGAATATTTCAACATTCTATTCGTCCGATATAATTTTCTGATAAAGCACATTTTTTTAATCCCTCAAAACCACGTGAAAGGAAACTCGACTTCTCGCCAACGTTACATTTTTTTATTATTTTTTTTTCACAAGAAGAATCAGCTGCAACGACAATTGACAAATTATCGGAAATAACAAGGAATTTAGTAGCATCGTGTATTTTTCATTGAAATTCTATTCTTATCGCGGTAATTGTTGTTTTTAAAATTCTCTGTATTGAGTAAGTTAGCACGGAGAGCGCACAAGGAGAAATTAGTTTGAATGGTTTCGATGCTTCCGAGAGGAAAAGTTTGTGTTTAACTTTTCACATTTTCTTAGGTAAATGTGGGACGAAGAAAGATGTGAATGAGACAAGAGGTAACGGTTTCAGCCCCTATAACCACTTTCGAGTATAGTTGAGCTGCAGTAACAAAGTGCAGCCGATATAATGCTCGAGATAAGAAAGAATCACAGTTGAAGAAAGACTGCTCGAACGTTAACGGGTATTCACGATACAATACAGTCAGAGAAAATGCGAGAAAACTAAGAGAGAAAGGGAGAAACCATATAAGAGAATAAAAGAGAGCCCAAGAGAGAGATCGTGAAAACGACGCGAGACGAAGAGATAACGTTAATATCACCTTCGCGTTTGTAATTGGCAATTATTTCAGCTCACTCCGTTGTTCTTTGTTCTTCGTGTGTTATCCTGTAACACGGAAACGGAACTTCCGCAGTTTTCATTTGATCGCGGTGTGCATCATCCGCGGCTTCTTCGTTGCATCACTCCGGAAAATATTTAAATTTCCTATAGAATCATGGGAACGCGATTTGAGTGACAAAACGAAACAAAGTCCTCAAGTCCGGTGCTTGTGAATGGTATATTATGGATCTCTCTACCCGTCTGTCTCTTGGTACACTTTATGCATTTCTTTGATTCGTGATTTCTCCTCTCTGGATTTTTTTTCTCTCTTAAACTCTATTTTTGTCCCTTTGTCTCTCAATAGTCTGGATGATTTTTTTTTTTCAAAAATAAAATACTTCGAGAGCTATATAAACAGGAATAAAAAGTTGGCAATTTAATAGAACTAACTGAAAAATGCAAAAAAAAGAACACGATGTAGAATAATGAAACGATGGATCGAGGAGTGTTGCCTTTTAAGCAGCTCGTGATTGGTTATTATTGATTCAAATAAATTATATCATCGGCTATTGAGTTGGAACATGAAATACGCAAAAAAAAGCCAAAATCAAAATAAACAGGATGAAAATGTGACCGAGAATGAAGATCTTGGGTATGGTTCACCTCTTGGGAATTCGCTTTTTATCAGGAAGCAATCTTGTAGAGTACACCAGATGCAGCGACTGGTATATATTCGTATATATATGTATCGTGTGTTCGAGGGATGCGTTGTTTTCAAAGCTTTTGGCAAGGGACACGAAATAGGTCGAAAAAATCTAGCATCTCTGGCCGTAAGTACACAGAGGTTTTCCTGTGGTCCCCAGCGTTTTAGCTTAAAACGCTTGAGGCCATACAAAACTGCAGTAAAGTGTGTGCTATGCTCGAGAGCGTTGGAGAGAAGGGTATATCTTCGATGGATCTATTCACGAGATAAATAACTCTTGGCCTGATTGAGAACACGATAACAAAAAGTCAATGTCAACGAAACATCAATGAAGAGCAAGTTTAATGTCCACACTGCACTGTGGTCATTGAGGACGTGATTCAATAATTTCTGTAGGACTGGATGGTACGTTTATTTTGACATCTGTCAACTGTCGGGCTTGGGCAACGTATGAACATTCCGTGTACATTCGTATATTTGGATGTTCTTAAATGGTCCCGGCAGAAATGGAACCACGAATCATGAAAATATGGGGCTATTGGAGACAAAATCCGCCTAGTTATCCATTTGAAAAACGCCGCTAGCTCAAAATAAAATTCCCGCGTACACAAAAAAGGTCTAACCATAAGTAAACTCGTGATTCGAGTCCCACACACATCGAGTTGTATTAGCTATGCATTTTCAGAGACTATTGGACAGAAAGACGCATAGAACGACGGGAAAATGTGCCCTTACGTGACTCAATGACAGGCTGCTAGCCGGTAGGTAGTAGAAATGCTTCAGGCACTTTTGTACCTATATAAATGAATATCTATAAATTTATTTACTTGTATAGATATTTGCATATATATATATATGTATGCTACGCATACAATCAACTATACGTGTGGATGTTATGCATAGTGATCGTCGTCAGGCGAGTCGCGGCTGGTCTACGATCCACAAATTTTCCAAAACACCGATATAAATCGTTTGATAACGCCGCTTCAAGCCCCGGGGTCTCGATATATCGCAGAGAAATTTGGCTCCGAGCCAGAGAGTCGCTCTCTCCTCTCTCTCTCTCTCTCTCTCTTTTCCCTTCTAGTTCGAGAGTGCAAAAGTGAAACGACAAGAGGACGAGAGGGAGAGAGTGAAGGATATCGGTATCAAGTGAATGAGTGGACAAGAGGGAAAGCAAGGGGTCGATCGGTAGGGGCTCACGGAAGAGGGAAAAGGCCAGAGAGCTTGGTCCATGGCGATGTACGAGCTTTTCTCCTACCTTTGCCTGTATCACATCGGCCCACGTATACGTATATCCGGTCACCAACCGTTTCTCTCTTTCTCTTTCCCCCTCTCTCTCGCTCTCTCTCTCTCTCTCTCTCTCTCTCTCTCTCGCATTCTATCCGCTAGCTCGCCGCGTGTCAGGTGACGTTACCGATATCGCTAATTGCAAAAACCAGCTCGCAAACACCGCTCCCGGCACACCGACACAACGAAACCTCCTCAAGCGCACGAATAAAACGGAGTCTGGCTTTTTTCATCCCCTCGGCAACGCTCCATCACCAATGCATCTTCCTCTTTTTTTTTTTTTTTGTTACGTTTCCCGCGCCCTCTCCCTCCCCCTTCACCGTACCTCTCAATCCCTTCGCTCGTAATATGTGACTGTGGATATTTTGTTACTTTATTCTCTGCTTTTGCCCCTGGTGCTATACAAATTGAGTTTTTCACCGATCGCTATTCTTTTTTTCTTTTTTTCTTTTTTTTCCTTTTCAAAAATTCGTCCAATTTACAGAATGTTTAGTTAACTCTCGTATACTCGAGATTTCGAGAGGTCAGGATTAAACTTTTTTGTTCCCTTGCTTCTTTTTTAATACCTGAGATAATAGGTTTATGGAAATCTGAAAAGTACTTACAGGAAATACTCATTTTTCATTTATTTGTACGTGCACTCTTTTTTTAAAACCAATTTCACAGATTTATTTCACAACCCAAGTATATTTCAGCCCAATCGATCCTGATATACGTGGTACGAAATAAAAAGATCAGTGATGCAGCAAGAATTACGTGCAATTCTCGACCGCCACGTGATAGAAATTCTGCAATATGGTTTCTTCGATTTCGCCATCATCGGGACTTTTCTCGACGCTGTCGCCAATTTCATTCGGCGATCACGATAATATCGAAATGTATGACGATGTATCGCTTAACGTGAACGGAAAATATTATTTTCCATTATCCAGAATTATTTAAGAGAACAATTTGGCCGAACGAGGTTACAGTATTTTTTTTCTCTTCTTTTCATTCAAGTCAGAAGCTAATCATGTCTAAAAAAAAAAAAAAAAAAATAAAGAAATCAATCAAATAGTCGGACTAAGCAATTCCTGTTGCCTCCGATCGAACCCGCTCCGTTTTTTTCTCGTGGAAATGGTAACATGATTAAACATTTGGTCACCACGTTGTGTAAACGATTAAGGGACTTGGCGGAAAAAAGAAAACAAAAAAAAATCTCAGGTAAACACCGGAGAATGGGTGCTCTATTTTTAGTTCATTCGCTATTCTGCGTGTGCAAGGAAGTATGGTCAGGAATGGACATAAGATAGAAATACCATGTACATGTGTGTGTTGCATGCTCGAGTACGGAAGGGCTGTACAAACACAAAAGCTTACAGCTGCGAAGATAAATAGTGAGAATGTGAGCTTTAGCGTTTGTGTTCTCGTATTCCTCGGGGCAATGTTATGCACGAATACGGGCTGTCCCAAAACTCGTGTTCGATTCTTAAAGGACGATTGCAGATTGATAAATTCTGATGATTTACGTATTTCGAGATTTTTTATTCATCGTGGAAATCCCGGAGATAATAAAATGATGATTCGAACGTGCGATGAATCATTCGACGAAAACTCGAGTGCGATGTTGAAGAGAAGTCTGTGAAGTGGTCGCCAGAGGAGAATTGTATCAACGAATGAACAAAAGAATTTCATGATTTTTGGAACTTACGGTACAAACGGTGGATTACTAGGGCAAAGTACTATACAAATGAAAAGTATACAAGGTTCCAGGAAAAGCTCAAAATTGCAATGGGATCCTAGCTGTAATGGGACAAACGAGAGAATGAGAGAGAAAGGGACAAAAAGGACGAACCTTCGCCCTAAAACAACTGGACCGAGTGCCACGAGTAGAGAAAACCTGAGATATAGAATTGGAAACTGGGAATTGACACAAAGGAACATTACTGATGCATGGTGTTAGGGATAGAATTAGAGAAGAGAAAGAAAAATTGGGGAATTGGAGAAAAAGTTTGAAACAACTGTGATCGGGGCGAATAAGAGCAAAAAATTAAGGGCTAGGAAATCTTTTCAATTTTGATTGACTCGACTGGTGGTAGGAGAATTGATTTTTTTTAAGGCCAATGACGTCGCGAGTGTGACTTTTGAGAGAATTCAATGAGACTGACCTGTGATGAGTCGCCGTGGACAAATCCTTTATAGCCCTGAAACACAAAAGAAGAAGAATTTATAGAGGCTGGAACGCTAATTGATCCCGGCGGAACGTCGTATAAGCGAAACATATATATTCCCAGTCCCCACACGAAACTGACTAAATTCGATTAGTCAGCGACAGAGCTGTGGCATGGCAATCTAATTTGAAATATGGGGTCAGTCGTGAACGATCGATGTGGTCGACTCGGTTTTCGAATATCTTGCAAAATATCGTGTCAATTATAAACATTTCAAACGCACATGAATTTATGTTTATCTATTAATATTTACTGTTCCCATACGCGAGTTTCACAATTGATCACTCAATATTTTCTACTTCATCGTGCGTCATAAACGCATTATTCGTTTCTATAATTTTCACTCGACGATCTTTGACGATGATTTGTGAGTCAATGAGGTGGCAAATGTGGAAAATTTCGCGGGGAATTCTTGCGCATCGTATAAAAATGTTCGGGCTAATTATTTATATTTTTTTTTCACGAGGTCAGATGAACTAACTTCAATGAACGTAAATAAAGTATGTTGCAAAGTAAAAATGAAAGATTTTTAAAGAAATGATAATGGTAATAATCGCCTCGTAGAGTCAAATTCACCAAGAGCCCTAGAGACGAATACAAAAGGACTCGTGAGTGTACAAACAATTAATAGATATTGGAGACGAAAAAAAAAAGAAAATGTTTGTCCAGTTGGGAAGATGCGTCGGTGATAATAATAAACGAGCACGTACTTTCATTATTCCAACAGATAATTGGATCGATCGTGGCAGAGAAAAATTCGTATTTGCTTTATAAACTCACATCGAACTCGCATCTTCTCTACAAAGCAAGAGCCCGAACTTCCAAGAAAATATGAATAAATAAAAATAGATTGAAATTATTACTGTTCGTTGTTAACTTCATAAAATGTAACTTCAGCAAATAAATATTAATTTTTTGGGGATCTGTATTGAAAAATCGGAAAAACCATTACACTCCAGATCTTCATTTCTATGTTTACTGTTTAATGACGCTCTACAGTTCAGTCCAACTCTTTCATAGGTCCGAGCAGTTTATTTTTATATTTTGTCTAAAATAAAATATACAGAGTCATATAAATACAGAGTATTTATTGCACATGATCCATTTATGAACAGGCACTCAGCAGAGATAAGACTAGAAAGAGAAATAGTGTAAAAAAAAAAGAAAAAAAAAGCTTGGCTTCGATCGCTTGAAACTTGCAATGTCACCAGGACTATGTAGTAGTGCCGTACGTTGTTCTGCCAATATCGCATCATCAACTATCAATGCTTCCGGTTGGCCGGCCGGCGTTGCCGACCGGAGCATCGATAAACGTTCAAACTACCGCCAATCTATCCACAGGCAGCCTATGCAACGTCGAACAGTGTTCTGCAGATATTTACATGTATTCATAAATAATATCGCACACAGGAGTGTGAAACATTGTGCATATAAACTCTCTCCGTGTTCATAAAATGTTTTCGTTCGTGCGTATTTCAAATTTTCTACATTTATCACGATATCTTGAATGTCAATCATACTGTTCACTTTCCAGTGCATGTAAATTCTGTTAGATCCAAGAATTTCAAAGATGTCATACTTACGCATCACGTTGACAAAGAAATTCGTGCAGCTCGAGGAATAGAATTTATCTTCAGTGACAATTTCAAATAAGTTTTAATATTGAAATTCTTCTCTTAATTGTAGAACCAATTTTTCAATCAATAAAACAAAATATTATTACCCCTCGGTTGAGGTATTTTGGAATTGAATTTATAGCTTTTATCGAAATTTGTAGAAAATTAACTCGGATGCGAAGATGACGTTTTGTAACTGGGGAATGTCGGACGCGATTTTCTGCGTATTATTGAAATCCCAGGTGAGTATTTCGTAATAATCATCCGCTGGAGGTATTTCCTACAATTTAACACGGATAGATATTTATATCAAGGGTTCTGTTGAATTTTACGTCATGTACATGGCTCCGATACATGCAACTGAGGAACGTGAGCTTGAGCGGTAATTGTCTGTCTTTCGGAAGACTGGACCTGCCACGCGCCAGAAATCTTAATCGCCTCTTCGAAACGTGATTTAAAGTTGGATTCTCGCAATTACAAGCAGAGCTTCGGGACTGCGAAGAGCACAGCGGGAAAGGAACCTTTGTTCCATCTCGAGACACGCCAACTTCAGAAATAACATTAATCTAGTCATTGGTGAAACAGTCGTGCAATTTGCCTACTCCGAAATCGGGCCGAACAGCTCACGATACTTTGATCGTAAAATTAAAAAAAAACATAGTTTCTGGGTAAAAGATATTTTCCAAATTTCGATTTGGGCTGTAAAGTAACTTTTTTTTAGTTGCGAACCAACTTTGTGCCGACTTTTTGGTGTACGAGTATTCGTTAAATGTACGTTTTGTGATGCGTCACGATCAGAAGCTCAAAACGTTTTCCGTCTTCCCTCAAAAATGGCTCGTCATGGATCGTGATAAATTCCCGAAAAAAAATGAAGATAAAAACGATTTGAAAATGAATAAGAGTTAACAAATTGATATGAAGATTGATTCAAAACTGAGTCTAACGTTAAAAGATCCAGGAACAGTCGGAGTTGCGAACAATGCTGAGCACAGGGAAGTAGCAAAAGTTTGACATTTATTATACAGTGACGTTTTCGAAAGGACATGAGAATTGTGCATGAATTACTGGCCTCGAAGTCTACGAGATCTAATCCTCTCAGAATTTACTAACAAAAAAGCCCAGAAACGTATTGACTTCATTTTTTCAGCTTTATTGTCCGAATATTCTTGTCCCAGACAATTTACGTGGTTATTGCGATCATTTGAGGATACAATTGTTTATCGATCTGTTTTTAATTATTCCACAATAGATAAAGAAGATTCTTCGCTCGGGAGGATAAAAATCAATAGAGTTTGTTCGAGATGTAGGTCAAATTAAAGTCGAAAAATGTCTCAAAGTGAAGAAGGGAGGAGAGGAAGTTGCAAAAGCAAAACCGATCCCTGGAGAAACATTTTCGCGCGTCCTTATCCAGCCTATGATACAAATTGGACGACCCACGGCATGTCTGAATAATCGTATGTGCCGAGTATCCGTTTGCAGGTTGCACAGTAGTCAGGAGAAGCGTGTGATCTGTTGGCCTTTGCGTCGAATTCTCCGGAGACCGTTCTCTCTCTAACAAGCTGTCAACCCTCGAAATACGAGAAGTTTCGTGAACATTGTGCTATCGAATGATGGGGGGCAAAAATACGTATATAACCTTTCCGCCAACAACAAATTCTCCATTTTTCTTCCAACGATAAAGTTTTACGGTAATGGAATATTTTTCAGATTCATTTATTCCCTAGTCACTTTAAGGATAAACTTCTAATGGAATCTTCCAAATAAATTCAGTATTTCTCGAGCGAACCCGGATCTCTATATCTTCTTTCGAATACGGCGACATGATCACGTTATATTTCAAGTTTCTAACCTTCCCGGATATCAATAATCGAATGGAAATCCAGTGCAATGAATCGTTCTTCACAAAACGAGTGCATCGGCTTATCGATTATCTTCACATTGCTTTCAGATGGTTTAATAGAATTTTATTTACAATCAAAGCCACGACCAAACATTTTTTTTATTCGGAAATACCTTTCATGCTCACCGGAGCATAAAAATGCTTTGATCGTGAAATGATTATAATTCTAGAGCATTTTTTCGTTTCCTATCGTCAATATAAACCCTGCCAATAAATAATTTCGAAACGCGACTCATCTACGCGAACATTAAACCTTTTTTCCTATAAGTCTGTCATAACTTTGTGAATTTCTAAGCTGTCGTCGAAAGTATAATCATATACATCAAAACTGAATTATAGCTCAGCGTTTGTTTGAGTGTAAACCATAAATCTCGTTTCTCCCTTTTGGACCGTACCGCACAAATCCACAGCTAGAAAATCTCCGTTGAGTTGTTGTATGAATCTCGATGTCATTCTGATTGTGACAAGTGTTTTGGCGCCACACAGTAATTTGCTTTAAATATACGTGTGGATCTGTAGGAGGAAATGAGAGAGAGGGACAGAGAGAGAGAGAGAGAGAAAGAGAGAGCCAATAGGATAAAATATTGCTACTGGCATAGTGGACCATGCGGTTGGAACCAAGTACCCTAAGCCAGATCAGTCGGCAGAGGATTAAACGTAATCCTACGTAATGACTGCGTCATTGTACCGAGCTGCATGTGAATCTCAATGATGCTTTGACACTATAAACACGCTTCATATTATTGGATTATACGCATAATAGTATAAATACTATTATAAATAGTCGTGTTTCGTGGCTTCCCTCCCGAATTATTCTTTCAACTCAAATACTCATTCAATGACATTGAAATAAGCATTTTCAAATTTATACTATCAATCGTTCTATCTTTTTCCCATCGATTTACCATTCCTGTCAAATTTCTGATCCACTGTTGCGATTATATCCGACTCAGAATATTCTACACCGAGGTTGCTGTATCCAGACTCTTGCATTAAATTAATTAACAAGTGAAAAGTGATAAATTCGCCTAAAAAATCGTCAGATCAGTGTTAACAACAAATGAACTATGCAATGGAAAGGAAAAAATCCTACGTACTTCCACAGACAATGTCTTTTGAAAGATATATTGAAAATTTCAAGGCGATCGATTGAAAATTGTCTGAGTTATGAGTCCGGCCAACTTAAAAAATGCAGGTTCGAGATAAACGCGTTTGAAGTTTAAAGTTTTTGCCGGCCACAATCTTTCGGGACATCATTTCTGAGATCCCAAGAGGCCATTTAAAATTAAAAAAAAAATCGATTTCTCGCATTGCTTGAACCCACGGGGATATCATAATTACGAAATGTTGTCACTTCAGATTGAACGTGTCTCGCGAAACGTGAAAGGCGGGTTTAAAATTCTTAACTTGGTATTATGTTCGCGTTGAGTGTAAAATGCAACCAAATATGCCTGACGAAAGTTTAACTCTTTGCTATTGCTCCATTACATTCTAAGCATACCGGGCACTGACTTTGAGCAATATATATATAGTGACTACGACATCGTGGAGCGTGGAGCTAACTGAAAGGTGGTCGGTATAGTTAATGCAGCTGGGAAGTATGCATGAGACATAACCCTGTCTTGAGCATGGCCTCGTCACACGAAGAAGACCGCATGTGCTTTAGCATCAGTCCTCTCCCGGTTTGTCCGCATGCAGTCTCCCTCTCATTTCTGGTTCTTGTCCGAATCGACCCTGTCTTCTCTAACCACACACCGAATCTGCCTAACTCTTACTCCACTTCTCTTTCTCTCTGCTGTCCTCGAAGCACCGCACATACCCCAGTTACTATCCATGTCGTCCAGAACACCATATAATCTACCAGGGGTTTCAGAACTTCACAATAGACGACTTCCACAACGACCTACGGCTGAGTTTGCACTCCGAACGACCATGTCTAGCCCTCCTTTTCCTTCGCTGTACAATATACAATCCTAGTTGGGATTCGGGGTCTGCAGCAGCAACGAGTCGCCTCTCCATGAAATAAACTTTACTTGTGCAACTTTTAAATTGATGATCATCTCCTACCCAAGACTATATCAACTCCAGCGGAATGAACAGATGGCTTTATTAAATGTTCTAGATTTACATCCAAAGGTGGCAGTTTTTATTTCCCATTCATTAATTTCAACAAACATGCCAAATTTTCATGGTTGTATGACAATCGGTAATACTTTAGGTTCAACGAATGAACGTTTGTATATGTTGGAGGAATATGACTAGCAGTTTTCAACTAATTTATTCGCGTTGATGCCATCATTTTCCCAGATGGTTAACGATCATTGAATGTGCCGGGGGAGGAGATCCGGGGAGGCGTCCAACAGGATTTAAAATAACACACACCGTTGCCCGATGTACGTATACATTATGAAGTGTCTATACAGAATATGTAGAGGGAAAATCGAGGGGAAAGAGTGAGAGAGTGATTAACGACTGAAACGTTCATTTCTGTATTTGGAGCAGAGTCACCCATTTGCAATGGCTATACCGTTTCCTATTGAACTTGCACTCGACTGCCATCATTCCTGAACACCGGCCACTTCTATATTTACACTCGGAATAATTAAAGTCAATTCTCATGTATATAGTGAGCGAGTAGTGTACACAGATATAAACGGCTGCAATATACTCAAATCTGTGAAGCAGTCAGGAGAGAATAGAGAGTAAGAGGGGTTAATGACAGTGAACCAATTTCAACAAACTCGTTTCAATTGAAGTGATAACTGTGAAACATCGGGTTGCTAAGTACTTTTACATCGATGTATGAGTGGTACTCATTCACTCAAACATACGCACATCCACTAAAACATAAAGCCACACACATGGACATCTTTGATCCATGGAGTGTTGGTAACAATGGGGTGAACGTGAGGTATATTGACCCAAGTACCGTGATTGAACACCGGTTTAGGCCAAGGTTTGAGCTCGGCCATTGGTCTAATTCAGTTATAACGGAATATTAAGGATAACGAAGGACGTCTTGCAGCGTACTCTAGCTTGTGAGTGTTCCATTGGATAACCAAGCATCCGCGCAGCTTCTCGCCCTCTGTGGGCATGATGACCTCGCTATAGCAATTGGCTTGGTATGGCACGAGACTTTGAAGCCATACATTTACAGGACTGTCCACTGAATATACTCACTCCCCTTGTATATACACAGAGGTTTAACACAACCTTCTGTGAGTTGCCAGCAGAGCCAGATGGCAGTCTAGTGCACCACTCGACCTCCATCCCAGCATGGCAGTATTGACAAACATCTTCATTAGCTGCTACTCCCCTGTGTACTGACTGCCTACAAACGGCTCTACTCTCAAGTCCACTATACAGTGGTTCTCTTGTACCATTCGATCACCACCTTCGCTCCTCAGATGAAATGCTTCTCTGTATGTACGTTTCAGCTAACTCCTTGCGACCAAAGCTCCCATTCCTCCTTCCTCTTTGCATCAATAACACACTAACCCTTACCTACGCTCAGTTCGCTTGCCTCGCGTCTATATTACCTCGACGATTTTACCACCCTTCCTCCATATTGTGAACCCAGACAGTGATTAGGCAACCATTATCGCTACCTTGATGCCCGTTGAAACGACACGTTGCATATTCGTCAACGACATCAAAGTTTTAGTGTCTTTGTCGAAGCCAAAAACTTCGAAACGATAAATAAATGATTAAACGAGAGACGAACTTTCTTGGTGTATGAGATTTCAGACTTTGCAGGGTTCTTATTCAAGTTCCCTTCACTTTTTTTCGGCCTAATTTCCGTTTAGCCTCAGTTGGATGATGATAAAATGCTTCCAACATTCGTACAATCGCACCAAAGTTTTCTTTATCCGTCGACCTACTGTGTTAATGGGTTTCTCTCGATACTCTCTCGAAATTCTATCGACTCGTCTATTCTTTAGCGCAGAAGTAACATTACCAAAATCTAGTTAACGAGGGCGACTGGTCAAAACAAACTAACTGGTAGCATACCGTGCACGTATGCACACTCCGTCACGTAAGTACGTGCTCCATTCTACACATCCTTGACCATTGTCGCAACTGTAGCCCGAATCCACGTAAACTGGTTTGCACGTGGGCCGGAAAGGTTGGTCCGGTCTACGTTTCTACAACGCGCTCAGTATTTAGGATTCGCCATTGTACTCTTGCCCTGTCTTCCAACGTCAATACGAAGGTTACAAAATATATTCAATTAATTGTAAGAACTATACTTGATTATTGGGGACAAGAAAGAAATTTTACGTCACGTGTCGTTGATTTTACTCCAAGAAATCAACATTTCTGACGAAATACACTTGAAGACGAACTCACAAGGTCCATTCTTCCAATTGCTCATGTAATACTTTCGAAAGACCGATCAACGTACATGTTCGACTTCTCATAGAGCTCTTCCGCTTGTTAACCGAAAGAGGGTTACTGGGTGCTTAACCTCCATCAACTTTGCCACCACTCTGCACCCTTTACGATCAACCAGGTCGACTGAGCCCCCTGCTTCGCTCCGATATACTCTTGCTCCCATGCTATCTCATCTTCGCCCACGATCATGTATCGTTTCAAGCACTTAAACTGCACGGTTGAAGACAATACAACGAGAGACCACTCAAGCTCACGATAGATAGTCAACAAGACAAAGTAGCAGTGGAGCGAGAGACTGAGAAAAGTGAGTTTCTTAATGACGGAGATCTGCAGATGTGGAAACAATGAAGACGGGCTAGTGTCGTAGAATCGATTCCAGCCATTCACCGGCAAAAAAAGCTGAAATCTATTTCGCCATTATTATTATGAAGCATTGAAGGTACTTCCGGTGCATACATTTCATAGGAAAGCCCTCAAAACAGATCCGACGTTATAGGAGGAAAAATCAGGGAATATAAGATAGTGTATTGATGGAAGACTGAATCGTGATCTGCTCGCATTACGGATATCCCGGCACAGCTTCGGACCAAAGTGAATGGACTTGGGTGAATCCTGTTCAACGTGAATCCGCATTATGTGATAGCATCGTAATGCGTAGCTTGTATAACGTATGTTGGTCTCGTTCCCAGCATTATTTCCACCGGTAGAATCAGTTTTCAATGGTATTACACTTGTGGTATATACCGCAGTGCAGTCCAACAGTTAGACACAATAGGTATGATGTTTAGGCGTGTTGTGAAGGCGGAGCCGGCTTCGGGTACTATACTATGGAGATATGAATAGCTATATATAGATGAGTAGATTAGGTTGATGGGTGGTAGACCGGTAGGTAGAACGCTGCCGAGGTACGATATGCTTACGGGATTGATAATACCGGAGAGTAGCAGAGGCGGCGAGTGTGCTCGTTCGAGCGAACGTCTGCTTTCTCTCTCTCTCTCTCTCTCTCCCTCTCGTTCCCTCGTAGCACTGCTCGCACTGCTAAGTACGGCTTAGCACGTGCGACGACGGCACAGCCTCAATTCTCTCCATTCTCTCACACCTACCAATTTCACTGGGTTCCTCGGATCCCTCTGGCAATGCCCTCTATGAACTTAATTACTTGTAAACGAGCCTTCTCAGGGATCAGTTCTAATGCCTCCGTGAAAACTATTCCTTTCGTTTATTGTTGATGATCTTAAATGCGTTTCAGGTATTAACGAAACGTCTGATTGCTCTGTACGATTAATCCTTATAAACATGTTTTATAACGATATGCCATAAACATCGAGTTATCCTCGCTTCTCTAACTTATTCACTAATTACAATATCGAGGGCACTGCTCAATTCTCCTTCCATTACTCTCGTGATTGCATTTGTACAGGATCGTTTACAGTCTCCCTAATACCGATACCAAGCTCTCGCGATTATCCGCACAACGGGAGCTCCACCGTCGTAGTTTCGTTGCACCGCAGGCATACAACGATAGATGGATTAACGGAGCTACGATCCAGCCGTCCAATATGCATCACTAATGCTGCTGCAGACTAAGGGATACGATACATTTATGGATACGCTGTAAGGAAAATAATGATACCAGACTGAAGTTACCAAACAGCCGGTATACCGCCTCCGGTTTTTTTTCCTCTTCTTTTTGCTCACTCGCTTTGCCTCGCCCAAAGTTGATTACGTACATTTTGTTATACGTAGATAAACTAGATTCTATGCCGCAAGTTTAACAAAAGTTAACTTCCGAAAAGGATATTCTAGCCGTACAATTGAGCTTTCATCTTCCATCGTAGGTTCTCGAAATCGGTAAAAGCGATTGACGTATTCTAGTCCAATTATATTTCACTTTTTTTCAATTACTTGTAAATAATACTGATATAGATAGAGATTCAAAAAAAAAGTACCGTATCCTTGAACGTGCATTGAATGTATGCATCAAATTACCCATCAGCTCTACTGTCATTTCCAAAATGCAGTATGATTGGTGCTTAGAAACTGGGTTGGAGTCGGGGGCGAGGGGGAGGGGAGTATAGAACAAGATACCTTGATTGAATAGTGGTTGATAAACACAACTTCAGTTGTAGAGCACAGTAAAAGAAGTTTGATCAGGGACAGGAGGATTGGGAGAGATAAAACAAAAATGTCGGAACCGCCGGTGGCATGAAAAAGAGAATTGAAACTTTTGATACGTGATGGGGGAGCCAAAATTGGAATATAAATTAGTCTTAACGAAGGCAGCATACGGGAATAGACGAGAAATGACAGACAGCGAATATTATCCGGTAGGGAAGGATATAAAACAAGTTTTAGATTAATATGAATATCCGTTGTACGAAATCAGAGTCCAATCGGGAATATTTAAAACTCATCCGAATGTATGTACGCCTGCAGAGGGTAGAAAATCGTGGGCAGGTGTAGTTTTAATTCAGGCTAGATTTTTATTCCCAATCCATGCAGTACGGTTAACGGTGTCCTTTTGAATTTAATAAAACCCGACGGATGTGGATGAAACTGCAGGTGATGCGACGATCGATCAGATCTATCTCCGGGGTTTTTTTTCCTCAGTCCACATGGAAAGGAAATGCGAAATAGATGGAACTTCATAATGCTGGTAATTTTTACAGCAGGTGAAAGTTTCACTGGTTCATAATGTCGGAGCATCGATGAAGATGGTTATGATATCCCATAGATTAAAGGAGCTACACGATTGAGAAGTTTTCGAAACGTTGATGAGGATATCGTGGAAAAATATGTATATACATTATAATAGCTCGTTGAAGTTGATCCTTCGGGGTTTGAGTGGTGGAGCAGCAGCAGACACTGAGACGATATAGGTGTATGGATATCAAGTTTCTAAAGTGCTGCTATGTATTATTCCTTTGTTCCGTGAGGAGATGATCGCAACAGTGGTTGGTTGATCGGACGAGGGAATATGCACCTCTCGTCGCGCGACATGTCCCTTTAACGCTGAAACTGTACATACGTCATTGTCCGACGCGGGCGTTCTGCGGTGGTAATTGTCATTTGATCCCGTTAACTCTCCCTGCGTGTAACCTAGTCCGTGTGAACGATGTGCATATATGCCTTCCATCTCGCTCGCGCTTCTCTCTATCTCCCTACGATGAAGCATCCATCATTTACAGACAATTGCCTCAACTTGCCTTGCACGATGTGCCCGCTCGAGAGTTACATGAGAGGATTCCCGTCCTCTGCGCTTGCTCCGTCTACTTCCTCCCTGTTACCTAACTATCCACATGGCACTAGTGAGACGTCCTTGGGTTAAGGTTTGCTCGATGCGCGTCAAGGCGATATATAATCCTTCTCATCCTTGCTTCCTCTTCTCTCTCCTTCTCTCCTCCTTTCCCACTGTCTTCTACCAATGTCACTGAGACCAACATGGCTACGCGAAACATCCTTGCGAGATTACCGTCTAAACCCAAATTCCTAATACTGGACAAGTAAATCACGTTGGAGAGTGCGCAGTGACATAGACCTTGCAATCTTATCGTTCGTAAATACTGAAAGTCTAAATAAAATGCAGTTATTTACGAAAAAAAAAAACAATTAAGCTCTGTTTCAAACTGTTTTGGTGTCAATGCATCAGTCCGGCCAATTGTTCTCGTAAATTTGATTGCGTGCCGACGAGATTAAATTTAGGCCGACCACCACCGCGTGGTCTCTTCTCGCTCTGTATGACACGCAAATGAGGGCGCGTAGAATCTCTCTCTCCACCTCTTTACGAAATTATCTCTCTGTGGATGGGGTGCATATTTATGAATCGTTGCGAAATAACGTTGTTTTGACCACACCAATGTGTATTCAGTCCAAATTTCAGGGAGGACTAGCGTCGGTTTATATCATCAAGATTTTTAGAAATTTGCACATTATAATCTCTAGGCATTCATTCCGCTCTACTTCCTTCTCTTCCTCTCTCTCTCTCTCCTGCGTTCCTATCTCCTTCCTATCTTCTTCCGTCCAGTTTGCACTCACGTAATTCCTCTTTTAGTCCCACTGGCTCATCAGCATTGCCATTGTAATTCGCCCCCGATGACAGATACCTACGCCCCCCCCTCCCCCTTTCCCTTCCTCTGTTGCAAAGTTGCGTCGTACTGATGAAAATTGTCGAATTACCACAACACAAACATTAATTACGGCTTCTGCGGTTCCACCGAATTTCGCTGAACTGTCAGCTACACGTACGTACCTCTGCGCCCCCTAATGCCAGACTTGCGCGTCGAAGCTTTCGCTACCTATCTACCCGTATTCACTGCATACACATAACTCCATATTCATATAACATCGAGTGTATTGCACAACTAACCTTTTACATCGTTATAACGTCAAACTAGTTGGGATATTAAATTGCGGGGGGCATGAATCCGTCGGAAAACTCGCCAACGGATATATGCCTCCGGTGTTAATTAGCTCTTTCCCGAAAATTATCTTGCAAGTCATCAAATGTATTTCACTACTTAAACATACATGCGTCTTTCCAAGTAAAATATTCAATCGCAGAGGCATAAGTGAAAGTTGCATTGAGTCACGAAGGATCCTACGATTGGATTTCATTGTTCATGAAGTGTCAAACTTGACGAAATTGATAAACAATTAACCAGTTGAATAGCGATTATGAATAAAATTAATTTAGCAGCACAAATGTGAGTAATTTATTCGCTAATTTATTCGGTATTTATGACAAGGTAGTGATTATTGAAAATCAATAGCTTCGTATCTGTTTTATTTTATTCACAAATCGATTCCACGTCCCTTTTCATTCTCGTCCGTTTGTATCGATATTTTCATCCTTAACAGAAAACTGTTGTTAATAACCGGGCACCCGATAACGTCTACGTCGGTTTATTTTTGTTGTACTTCCAATCAGTGTCTTTTTTTTCGAATTCATGTTGGTATGGCACTTTGCATTATTTATAGTCCTCGAGCAAAGAGTCTCTTCGAGTAATTTAATACATCGAGGCTTTTCTCTTAGAATCTGAATACAGATGCCACCGGCGAAGAAAACGGAACATCGGGGATAATAAGGGGTACAAATACAAGAAAATCTACCTGAAATCGATCTTTGCACGTTCGCGATGAAGAAGAGACAGTGGAGAGACAGGAATCACGATTCAAGACATTGAGGGACGATTATAGACAGAGTTTGTCAGAATGATCGAAGTAAACAAGGAAATTAAAATACTTTACTTTTAAAATACTCGAAAAATGGTTAAAGAACCACTGCAAATAAGTCACTACTGTTTTTCCAGTGCTGAAGGACTTCGGGCGAGAGAATAACGGGATTTTTATTCGCATAGCCGCGACAGCGATGTTTTGACAAATAAATAGTCGTACGAGGTTCATGGAAAATGCGCAAAAGTTGCCAAATACAACGCAGCATGTTTCTCGAGCTCAATCTCTCATCGCTCAATTCTTAGAATATTTGAGACGTAGACTTTGCTATTGATTAGACAACTCCAAGATACCAAGTGCTGGAAGTCCCGGAATATGTCACGGAGAATATCCAACCCTCCCGGATAAGTAATCCTTCGGAGTTACTCAAGTTCATATGTCAGTCGTAATTCTTCGGCATTTCACAACCTTAACAAACACGTCCTTTCGAATGTGGAGACTTTTTTCATGAATTAGCGAAGGATGGCGATAATTACAGCAATGAGACCAACAAGTTACACAACTTCAAGTGATGGAGATGTTCGGGTGACAAAGTTTAGATAAATCTCGAAGAAGCTTGAATCTGCGAATTTTCCTGACCAATTTCTATTTGCTTCCAATAGTAACTTGTCTACCGTGATACATTGAATCCCAAATAGTTTTTTTTCTCCTTTTTTTTTTGTTCTAAGATAACACCAACGTCACAGAAACGAAAGTCTGAGAAACAAGTTCGGTGTCCAGGACATCGCGCTCATAAATCACGGCTTTGCTTCTGTTTGCTACCACCACCCGGAGGATACACACAGAAGATGGAGGCTGGCAAGTCTGGACATCTTGCCGGGGTCCCTGCGGCCGAGGAGAGCGCCGCAAGGATCGTCGTTCGTTCTCTCCTCGGTTACCATATATCAAGCGCGAGCGGAAGGCCATACCACGAACCGGGCGGGCGCGTGCGGAGCTACCGACTGAATTATGCCTTTTGAGGTTAGAAGGACCTCGTAGTTTGCGGACAAGAGTACCAGTCAAGCCCCCAACGTGAAAGAGAGCTTTTTTGCCACCTCCCTTCGTCGGTGGAGCGTATGGACAGCGAGTAATAAATGGTCTATACAGCTGGGAAACGCCATTATTCCGTAGAGATCATGCGAGGCAGGTATTCTCATCCTCGGGGTAGACGATACAACTTTTCAACAAAATAACAAGGTGCCACCTTTTTTTTCCTCAATCTTATTTCAATAACCGAAACCTACAACTTTTTACGATATTTCTTAAAGTTCCGGTATATTTTTATCGAGAGGAGCTCGAGAAGATTAAAAAAGAGCCTTTGGAAGTGCAAGTCTGCAACCGACCGAAGAATGAGGTGAACATCCGCATGTCACTATCGGTCACTGTGGATGTACCATTAATAACGGAGTAAAATATTGTATCTATGCTCAAGTGCCAAAGGGATTTCGGTGGAGGTCCAACAGGATGAGAGACAAACGAAGATTCATCTTCTTACAGTAAACAAAATGCGAGAGAAATTTTGTATGAGGGAATGCACGAGTTGTGGCAGTGATACTGAAAATCGAACGGAAATATAGCGAGAGAGAGAGAGAGAGAACGAAAGAAAGAAAGAAAGAGAGGTTATGTTGGTTTCGCCAGAATGCATCGATTGCAGCGTTCCACCCCGTGGCCCAGTTATCTCGGCAACGAGGATTTATAGGATTGTGGTAGTAACAGGGTGCACTCCTCTGTTAGCGCTTTCATCCACTCAGCTGACGGAAGGCTACATATCTATGCTTCGATAGTTTTACGGCTTTTCGACCTAATTTCCAAGAATACCACCGATAGATCTAACTTTTCCATTCGTTTATGAATTGTTGGTCTGCCTCTTTCGATCAATGACTATAACGTACTGATATTCTTCAGTCCGGGTATTAAAACCGAAATGGACAACAGATTGGATTCGCAGACCGAGCTATGTAACTATTGAAACGTTATTGCTCCTTCGAAGAATCTTTTTTCATCAAAAAAACTAAAAAAACATTACGTAATTCAAACAGAAGCATTAATAATTAGAATTCTTCCAATTGAGATGACGATGGACGAGTATTTTACGAGTGACTGAACGGACGATTTTCAATTCGAAATCAATTCACCGACATCGACACTACCATCGAAAACGATTTGAGATATCGAAACTGCATGATCAGTGGAGTGCAGTGAAAGTAATAAAAAGTAATAGCCACGAAAATGTATTTTAACAAATATCTGAGCTTTGATATGAGAGAATATCAAGTGCTTTTATGGTGAAGCTAAATTGAGCCGTCAACACCCGTTAGATGTTGCACCTTCCAATAGCAAATAACATGGTCAACCACAATGCACCCGGACGACCGCGATTGGAATGGCGATCCAATTACGGCCGTAGACACAAGATTATACCACGGGGTAATAGCGCTGCTAGTCCGAAAGCCTGGCGCTGCTTCTGTCGTCGCGTGTTCGTCCATTAATTTCTATGTCGATATGCAAATTCGTCACATTGTCGGTTGATCGACGGATGAAAGTTCCTACCTAAATTCTCAATTCCTTTGTTGGAGGGAAACCTTGCCGAGGATTTGGACACTATTTGGCAACGAGAGTAATTTTTTGTGCTTCTCGTCGTGGTTTTTCGTCCTTTAGAATTTTTCCAAGTAAAACACACTCATTCTTAAATTTTCTTCAGAACCAAAATGGTCTTTCGGTCGAGATTCAACCTGCTGGGAGTTCAGAATCGCCTTAATGGCTATGCGCTCCAAGTGTTCTCACTCCACTTTTCCGATTACCAGTCCTAACCAACGAACTATTCGCTTTACCATCAATTCCAGATAAGCTAAAGTTTACGAAGGTTAACGGCAGTACCGCCTGCGTATCTCATCCGCCCACGTACCATCAGGAAACCTGAGACACATTGGTCCAGCCAGTTATCCTCAGTGAACGGAAGCAAACAATTCTACCGATTGTCCGTTGCTGCAGTCCAAGGTGATCTTATTGCTCTTGTCCATAGAGAAGGAGAGAGAGAGAGAGAGAGAGAGAGAATTCGCTCTCAACCGCAATGGACTGGTAAAATGGAATTAATTACTATTGATCGATCAAACTTGGATCATTACGAAGTCAGTTGGACCGAGGCCATTTCGGAGCGTATTTCGTTAATCGATATTGAATGGGTTGAAAGTTCATCATACTCTATGCAAGAATTCAGTTAATCGCCAAAACTTAGAGCCCTAATACTAAAAAATTGAAACTAGCACATGTTTCTTTATTTGAATCGAATCAGCTATTAATCTTTCAATAATAGAGAATCGTTATATCGAATGGAGTTGAAAAGGTTAAATTTTGACAAGTTGCAGAGAATTCCACACCGTCTGCCAAGACGTGTATATACAATTCCTGAAACTAGAAAATGCGAGCAAAATAGAAAGTGCCTTCATCTCGAGAAGATGCCGTACAAAACGAATCTTATTTCATGGCGAGATATGAATTTTTTAAATGCTTCTGCGCGCAGATACACAGCGGGTAGGTCGAAAGTCGCGCACACAGTAAGAATTTGAGGGTACGCGCATCTACGCGTCAATTTTCCGTAGTATTAAATATTTCTGCGCCAGGACGAAGGTACAGCCCCAGAGATAAAGTAAAAAAGGAGAAGCTCGCTCGTGGATTCTCGGTGGGTTACTTTGGCGTGGGTGAATTGCGAAAACTGGGAATAACACGAATGCGTGGGCGTCCGAGGGATGAATGAGACAAGTTTTGCAAGACTCCCAACGGCGTACGATGTAAGTTGCTTTATAAATTTTATCTGACATCGTGTTGGATGAAACGTTGAATAAAATGTGGGCTCCGGAATAATCATGTCACTAAATCATCGATTGTTATTTTTCAATTTGATATTTTAGATTTGTTTTCAAATGCGGTTCATAAAAGAAACCGCTAAAAATCCTCTCTTGCTCGTGATTAAATGAAAAAACAATATCGAGCCACGTTTTTTTGTAAGGACTGTGAGGACTTCATTTTTTCAACATGATCCGGCCATTTTTTCAATCTTTTTCATTTCATCATTCTGCCTAACAATCCCCAATTTATTTTGCGTATAAATAATCTCGTTATAATAATAAGTCATCATTTCGCCTTCGCATAATCTGACGAAAGACATCATCAAAAGTTCGCTTGTTCGCAAGGGTTTCTCGGCCCTCGAAATTCCGACGAGTAACAGATAGCCCAGCTGTAACGCCTTTCTCATTGCAGCTGCACACCTGCTCTTGGACTTGCAATATTACAAGAACGTTTTGAGCGAGTGGCCAGATTAAATCCAACGGGGCTAACATTCTCATCTATACCTGTGTTTAACCAACTAAAGCTTTTTATATGTGAAAATAAAACGATGATTTATGAGAGTTGGATGTTGATAGAGCTCATAAAGCTTTGTCCAAATTTTTATCCGTTTCATCATTGCTTTACTTTCATTGAAATAACGAAGTAACTCCAACGTCTTATCATTAATCATTTTCACAATATTATCACATCGGGTCCTACTCAATTTTTCTCTAATGTGTACTCCTTTTGCACGTACATCTTCGAAGAGTAAAACTTCTGATTTACATTCAAATTCTACGACAGAGTTTTGCTGTTTTCGATAAAGTTTATAACGAATTCTCAACTAAGAGAGTGTCCTTTTTTAATTGGGTAAACGAACTCCTGAAATGTTGAGTTTCACGTTATACCGGAAGCTGAGTTTTTTACCATTTTAACATACGCGTGTTTTATCTGTGAGGTTAAATAAGTGAAGTGCGGCAAAAGCCACGAGCCACGTTTCGAGGAGTGAAATTCGTAGTAGTTCAAATTTTACAACAAAGTTTTGTTGTTTAAGAGAAAATGATTAGGAATTTTCGACTCGACTCAACATTTCAGGAGTTCTTCCGTTAAGCAAAATTAAAAAAGGACAGTCTTAATTTTGGTAAACGAACTCCTAATATGTTGAGTTTCGCGTTATGCCAAAAGCCGAGTTATTTATCATTTTAACATACGCGTGTTTTATCCGAGAAGTTGAATAAGTGAAGTGCGGCAAGAGCCACGGGGGCTGCGGCTAAAATGCCGTACTGTACGTACTTGAAACACTAGATCGGGTAGTTGTGGATGTGTTGGTATAATACGTTGAACGAGCGTACGATAGCCAAATACAAGGATTGTACAAAGCTCGAGGTCATGGAGCGTACATGGGGAAGGATCTCGAATCCTCAAGGGGCAAACTAAGTTTCGTAGCCCCAGAAGGGCTGACTCGCCCTGTGTAACTCGTATCGTGGATCCTCTCGGATCTACTCTCCCAGCTACTGAAGCGTCGTCGTATAACCAACTTGCGTCCCACGATACCTCCATCTTCGTCGTTCTCTCACCAAAAACTCAAGATTGGCATGCAAGTAAGATGATAGTTGGTTATTCGACGGTGCAGTGGGGAGAATTGCGTGTTAACGAATAGCTCGAGAGTCAAGGAAACTATAAACGGCGGACTAGTTGCCAGCGATATAACTCGACTATGATTAATTTCACAACAAACGTACACAATTGATATTGAGTCAGGGGAGAATAAAGGAGCCCCGTTTCGTCGACGGCGAGAGCAATGATAGATATGCTCTTTTCGCTCTGTGAGTGAAACGATCGAGGACCACTGACGTTGTAGAAAAGCCCAGCGGGCACTCGAACGCGTCCAAAAGCGGGTCACGATGAGTAGGACGGTTTATGGCCCCTGGGTTTCCCTTTGCTCCTTCTTTCTTTTTTTTTCTTTCATTTTCTCCTTACTACGTAAAGTTCAAATATACGTGGGACGTTCCAGGCCAAAACGACCATGTGCTTTTATAATTTTCGATTTTTCGTTCTATTTCTTTATATTTTCCTTTTATCTGCGATTTGTGGGAACCTGGAAACTTGAAAAAATTCCTATATTTTCCTTTAAATTTCTATCGTCTCCTGAAAACCGAAGAGATGCAGGAGTTAGAAATCGTTTTCCTCCGTACTTCCATTTTTAAAGATTTTAGAACGACGAAAAGATTGCTTCAATCGAATTTTCGAAACCTAAAAATGTCTTCAATTCTAGCGATTTTATGCGAGTGGATACATCAGTTGTGGCATTTTTTTTCGTTGTGTTCAATTAAAACAGTGGCCGTTTCTGTGTAGAATTCCCTGTGTACTTACTAGTATAATCAATCGTAAGATGGACCTTTTGTGGATAATTAACGACTCGTTCAGATCCAATTTACGCTGAATCCGAGCTCGAAAGTAAAAGAAAAAAGAAAACAACTCTCCTAGTACTGTATTTAACAAACTTCTTCTCGTTGCCTACTACCATAAACGCCTGAACTGAAACTTGTAACCCCTTGAACCCACTCAATTTTTTCTCGTTAGTTACATTTTTCGATCGATCATCGATCAATAACACTCGCCGCCCAGCGAAGACGTCAAAACTACATATGTATAACTCTCCTACACTCGCAATTACGAATTATCGTTCAGCCGACTTTCTCTCCCTCTCATCGAAGCACGAGAACTACCGAAGCAAAAGTGTGAATTCATACACAGGCTTACGACTCGACGAATATGACGAATTGGGTCAGCAATACAAAGGCTGGAGATTGCTCGATTATTTCGCTTCTTCAGTTTCCTACTAGGGTAAACCTTTTCTGTTCGAATTACAGAACAGAACAAAAAAATCAATCTCCGTGGTTTTGAGAAATTTCATGAAAACTTCGAGAAAAGTGGAACAGCAACTAAATTGTTTAGATTCAATTTAAAGTAGACGAGTAAATATTACTTTTGAAATCGTTCATTCAAAATTAATGACGACACGAGACGAAATATGTCCACCAACATCACAATCTTTTTCCATTAATTTTCATTTTCTCACCTCACGAAATTTGCAGCAAAATATCCTCTAATTGCAGCATCTTTAATATCATTGCACGTCTGACAACACAACGTTAGGCTCGAATTTTTTTCTCCCCTGGCCCTGCCGGGACTCTATAACTTTTTCAACGTTTTTGCTTTTTCTTTCTGGGAAATTGGCTCCTCTCTTCAATAAACATTCGGTCGACCTGTTACACACCTGGCAAAAAAAAAATCAAAAATGATCAGTTCAATTAATAAATTGAATAAATTCGGAATAAAACGAGTTCGCAAACTGCAGCAGAATCAGTGAAGAATTTTATCTGTTATTGAATCAAATGTTTGGCACAATATTTTTGATTTTCTCCAATAAACAGATCTCGATTTTCCTGAAATGATTTATTCGGGTTTGGCCTCTGTACGTACTTCGTTTTCACACTCCCTTTCTTTAGCTTTCACAATCTCTTGGTCTCCCCAGTGCATCTGCAACATGATCTTCATTTTGAACATCATCCTGACCCGGGTCTTGTCTCAACCCACGTTTCCCGTTGCTATAACTCCTCGCTCAGAAACCCCAACTTGAATTATTTGCTCGGTCCGCCTCAAAGCTTCGTGCAGCGTATGCCATTGCCACATTACCGCGAGAGCGAGGGAAAAAAATAAAAAGAGGAAAAGAGCTTTCTATCCAACGACCTCCGCAATACATTCGGAACGAGATAGCAAGACAATTTTCCTCCTTTTCCGGCAATCGCTGTCTTTTTTGTGCCCACCTTTGCATCGAGCAATCTTGATGGTTATGAAGCTGCGGGCTGCTTCATAGACACGACTTTTTTATCGGCTAAATCTCAGAAAGAGAACGTATTATATCCAAAAGATTTTCAAGTGATGCTGATCTCGCCGGTTTGGATTGTTACAGAAAAAAAACCTATAGACACACCTACATACTCTTTTCTCAAATACCAAAAATCGATGTCACGTTTCCTAAGCGTTAAACATCAATGATATTGAAATATCGATCTTTAGTCCACGGAGCAAAGGAATCTGTTTCGTCGGAGTGTTCTCTTGAAATATCCTTTAAATGTTCAACAAAATATGAGAATTCGGGTAAAATTTACTGTGAGGCATGGTCATTTTTGCAACTTATCCAGACATTATTATGCCTTACAGTAAAAATATTGCCACAATTCTCATATTCCGCACAAAGAACATTTCAGATATTATTTAAAATGAAAAAAAAAGAAGATTATCATACATAATCAATAAATAAACATCCAGGAAAGAGAATACTCTTCTAGAAGCAAAAATTAAAATAATCGGAAGGAACAGTTCGCGACAGTTTGTAGGAAAACTGTAAAAAGACAAATATGAAATGACGCTATTGAGAAAGCGAGAAAATGTTTTCAAGAAAATTTCCCCGGAGCCCGATGTGCAAATATTTATTGACGATATATATATATATATATATGTATATATATATTTATAGATATATTGACTCGGAAACGTTGGGTGCAAGCTGGCACGACTATACATTCCCATTGATGGAACCAAGTACACGTATGTATGTCGAGGGTAAAAAGAGAGTAGAAAAGAGAATCGAAGTGTGCGAAAAGCCCTCGGTGGCATGCATCGGCGACCTCTGAATACATGCATAAAAATGTCGGTTTTTCGCATCTTTCCTCACGTGCATCCACATACCGAATCAGCAATGGAGGCGTACAGCACTCCTCCATGGTCCGTTCGTGCACCCGAACGATTTTTTTTTTTCCCCACCAAAACCCTACTTCGATGCTTTCACGTAAGAAAACGTGCGTCATTCTTTTTTTTGCTGACGCGTGTCAAGCAAATTTATTACGAAAAAAATTGTTAAAACAGCTCATCCACCAAAGACTTTTGTTCACAGTTGCATATGAATTTGCAAAAATTTTACGCCATGTGGTTCTGCACAAATTTTTGTTATTTGTTGGTCTCAAATATCCTGGCAAAGCAATTTTCTGACTGATTAATTTTTATCTTTCCTTTTTCTGTGACTCGATAAATTCTCATTTCACGGATAACCTCGAACCAATTACAAGCTCGACGTTCCTGAAATCTCCATCAATTTTATTCAAATATATGAGGAAGCTTACGCATTTTAAATATCGAATATATTGAAACGATATTGCATCTCGAAATACATCTTCGAAGAAGGTGGTTGAAGAGGTTGGCATACGCGTCAATCCTCAGATTCAAAATATATACGTTTGTACATGTATATATTTATACAAATATGTATTTATATAGGAGCAAAGTTTATATCGAATTTGCGGAATCTTTCCGAGTTCTCCGCTGCGCGAATAAACTCGTAATCGAATTGACGATAAGTGACTGGATTCGACGATGCGGTTTAGGGAAAGGAGGTCTCCGGTAAATACCGAATATAACTTTACACAAGTTTACTTTGCACTCACATCTGTATATATATATATAAATACATACTTATATAATATATAAATAAAGTACATAGCATTGTGAGTATAGTCTTGAAATATAAAAATATCTCACGACGATCAATGAATAGGCAACATTGTAAAAATCTAATAATGCTGAGAGAATCAAAAAGCTAAAACTTTAGAATAATCTTTGATCGAGAACTGATCTTTCGTTTATCCACAACGGTTGGCTATTTTCATAGAAACTATTCGGAAAAGCAACGAATATTGAGAAAAAAGAGATTTATCAACAAATCTACACAACATCGCGTTTTGCATGAGCCTGAAACGTGCTCGCTCCGATACGCACATTTGTATATCTTCGTAATACACAAAGATAGAGATATTCAAGGTTGAAGAGATAAAAAATGTGTATATATTTCAAAAGAACAGTCTTATCCCCTGGTAAAATCCCTGGCGTGGCAGAAGTCGGCTCGAAGGCTAAAATCGAAGCGCTTTCCCGTACGAACGCCTACACAAGCTTCCCACACTTCCTAAGCTGCTTTTCCTTATTCCTACCCAAAATTGACTTATTAAAAATCGAGTACTTCCCCGACCGGTCGTCGTCGAGAGAACGAAAATCCTTGGATATCAGGTTTGAAGGCTCACAGACTGATCGTGTAGCCAAAATACACTGACACGAGAAGGCTTTCCCTCTTAATTGTGTTGAGAAAACCTCGGTTTAGCTCAGTCGCCACTGTTCGTCCGAAACTGCGTGGTAATCTCTTTCACGAGGGAGCAAAGGATGTGGAAAAAATCGAAAGATACGATATTTGAATATTGTGGAGTTTTCAAATATCGAAATGTTTTGATATACAAGATCGTCGTGTATCTGGCGTTGTCGTAAAAAATACGGTGTTTTACGCATTGACCTACTTTCTTAATATGAATTTTGTTTCTCAATACGCACAGATACGAAACGATTCTCAGGAGCGTATGCACTTTCGATGCATACGTCAAAATACAAACTTCTCGCAATAAGGGAACCTCAATCATTTCGCGATTTTTCGCGCACGAGCAATTCATAGCTGCATTTGAGTTTCCTTGAACGAACGAACATCTCAACCACTTATCTGTTCAGGTAGAGACGTTTTCCAATCTATTTTTATTCGCCCATGGAAATCCAAAGAAATGATGTTTTTTCGTGAGTGATCATGATACAAAATTCTTCTCACGTTCTTCAGTTTCATCGATATCCGAGAAATCGTTCGTTCTTTTTTATCATCATAAATATATATGTATAGAAATTATATATTTATTCATAAACATTTCAACTTTTTGCCCCTCCGGTGAAAGCTTTCAATGTGATTTCCGATGAAAATAGTAGTGCGAGCGAGTTAAACGTCTGGTAGCAAATACAAGAAAAAAAGAAAAAAACAGTGAAGACCGAGAAAGTAAATGGATGGTTGGTACGGAGTTCTATCTCGATATACTTTTTTCAGCCTCTCTTTTCCTTTCCGTCTCTATTCGTTGAGTCGTTGGGAAATAATGGTCGTTGATGTTCGGACGATAAAATGAGAGCACAAGTAGAAACGGTGCGGCAAGCTTCGGAACATTGAGTTAGCCAAATTCAACGGCTCTGTACGTTGTAAATTTGTGAATTTTTTGATATTTTACCTGATCCATTGTGGGGAGGGCCGCCACAATGCTCGTCTGGCCCAAAAATGTCCAACGTAGAATTGAGAATTTTATCGCCTCTCGCTCGACGCCAATTTCATGATTCCTCGTCATGACGTAGACCGACTAGATTTGACGCCCCTATCGTCGAAGAATTTCTGCGTCAACAAAGGGTAAAAAAAAAACAAACGCTTCGATAACATGATCTCACGGATCTCTGGCCGCAGTAACGGTACCTGAAAGATATTGAAAGGAAAATCAAGCAACGCACACGACAAAGAAAATCCCCAAGGATCAATCAAGGTCACAAGAGCAATGAAGAAACAAAACCGTGTCTCAAACGCTAATTTTTTGCCCGAACAAACAAACTATTTCTATAAGTTCGAAACGTTATCCTTCCGTCCATTTTTCATCGTTGAAAATCGTCTCAATCGCGAGTCGAAATCTCAGGTATGAAGAAAATTGAAAACAACTCACCATCGTAAGAGAAAACTTCCCTTACCAAATGAAAATCTGGCGAAGTCCGAGAAAATAATGATAAGTGTCGAGTAGCGAGTGACTAACCTTCAAACAATATCACCGCTTCAAGGTCGAAGGAAAGTATGAAAGGCCCGCAGAAAAGCCCGGAGTCCCGTGGCGTCGGGGCACAATATTTTCATCGTCGACCATTCTGTTTCTCGGGGCGAGAACCATAACGAATCCTCTTCACGAACCACGTCGAATCCCGCCACAATAAGGTCACAACAACTCTCACAATAACAGAAGCTAACTACTGAAGAATTTTCGAACGTTGCCCGCCGACTTCGCAAAACATCTCTAGCAACAAGTGTGGCGAATCCACATCGACAGTCGTCAACAGTGCACTCGACGCACAAAAATCAAATACTCAAAAGCTCCGGCTTTTAACCGTCCTAAGTTGGTAGCCCTATGAGGGTAAGAGGCGCTATAGCTGGAGCGGTTAATTGTGTCAATTATTCCGTTAATGGTGTCATCGATTAACGAACGTATAACGAGCCTGGATTAATAGTGCTCTTAAAAACAGTACAAGTTTCTGTTTAATGAATCTATTTTACGTTGTTGAATTTACAACACTGTAGGTATTAATTAATTAGACCACACCAAATACCCATAATTGGGGACCCCAAAATCGTTCAAATTGGACGAGAACACGAATTAAAAAGATATCAAAATCGTTTCCGAAAAATTCGGAAATTCCGCTGAATTCGACCATCGTCGAAGGACAGGCTGTTACACGTTTTTTGTGGGAGGAGCACGCGCATCAATTGATCTGGTGGAATCGCTGTTAGACACAGAGTAGGGCCTCTGTTACGCCGCTCTCTGGCTTTGATTCGACGGAGAGTCTATGTTTTGAGGCGTCCTAAGAAGGACGGTAGTTCCTTGGGTGGAGGCGTCCTACAAAGGACGGTAGTTCCTTGGGTGGAGACCGCGTACCCGTTGAGAGCGATGGCGGGCACCTTCTCGGTGCTCCGTCTCGGAGCGAATGAGCTCCAGAGAGCTCTGCGGTTAGGTTCCAGGCCACTCGGCCTGGTGGGAGTTAGATATGTGAGTCCTAAAAAGGACTGTTGAGTTGTAGTAGTTCTGAAAAGAACTATTTCTCGATGATTTCGTCGCAGGCACCTCTTCGGTGCGCTGCCTGATGTGAGAGCCTTCCCTGGGAGCACCTTCTCGGCGCTCGTTCCCGAAGCGAATGAGCTCCAGAGCGCTCTGCTGCTAGGCTCCAAGCCACTCGGCCTGGTTCTGGTCCGAAGGCGCGACGGTGGGGGATGTCCCGAAGTGGGAGATGATTTGAAAGGAAGCGAGTCGGAGAAATATTGAAAAGTTAATTTTACTTTGAATATTTTAGACATTATTTTCAGCGATGTGGTACAATATGTTGGAAATTCGTTGGTGCCTGTCCGGCACGCTAGCTGGGAGATCCCATGGTGCCTGTGCGGCACTCGGGAGAAGAGTGATCTGCTGCCCGGTGGCAGTCCGATCTTTATAGGGGCGAGCGCGCAGCGAGTCGCGCGTGATTGGCCGGAGGTCGCGTGGTGGGGATAACCAACCGCCGCGTCGCTCTGATTGGCGGTTAAGCGGTTCGTTGGTTTACAATGAGGTTGTTAGCTTACGGACTAGTAGTATAAGTTTGTATTATTTGAATTTTTTATATTTGGCATTAGGGATTAATTAAAGAAAATTATGGAAGGTTTCCGGCCGAACATGCACTAGAAAAGTGCGTATAACAAGGCTTCTTCAACAGGAGTCAACGAGGTTCCTCGACATCAAGAAGATAGAAGAAATCGAGTCGAGGCGATGAATGACTACAGATTACCGCATTTTTGGGCAAAATTGCCAGAACGGTGGTTTGATCAAATCGAGGCGACGTTCAATAATCGACAAATACGGAGCGATCGAAGGAAGTACGATTGCGTTCTCGAAGCGTTAAACGCAGAAATACTCCAGCAAATAACGGATTTCATGCGAGATCCGTCAGAAACAGATAAGTACCCAGCCATAAAAAAATTATTGATAAGTAGATTTACGGACTCAAAAGAAAAACAAATCAGAAGATTTCTGGCAGAATTGCATCTCGATAATCGAAAACCGTCACAATAATTGAAAGAAATGACAGATTTGGGAGGAGATATGGTCCACGTAGAGTCCCTTCGCTCCCGGTTTATTCATTGCATGTCACAGAATGTACGCACAGTATTATTGAGTCACGTAGATCTATCTTTAACAAAATGGGCTGAAATCGCTGACACAATTGTCGAATCTTGTCCTAGCGTAATGGCAGTGAACGCACAATCTCAGTCAATAATGAGTGACATTTCAGTTAACGCTATGGATCCACCCAGCACAAAAGGAATAGAGCCTGACTCATGGAGAAACTTCATAGAGAAAGAAATCGCAGCGTTGCGATCTGACATAAAAAATCTCTGCGCTAAAATAGGAGAAAACCATTAAAGAAGCAGCGAAGGACAGGATCGACAAGGGCGAAGACCACGCTCCAACTCTCGCAGCAGAAATAGATCTGCGACAAACGGAATTTGCTATTATCACAACAGATTTGGAACATCATCGAACTGGTGCATACTGCCTTGCTCATTCCAGCCACCGCTGCGACAAGGGAGCCAGGGAAACTGACTCCGCTGATCCACGTCAAAGCGGTCGAGGACAGCGAAAAAAAGATCTGCGAGGCTGAAATCCGCTGGCTGATAAACGACAAGAATACTTACTACACTTTTCTAATAGATTCTGGCTCAGTTGTGACAGTATTACCTCGAGAATTTATCAAGCAAAATCTTTACAAACAATCTTTCACACTGTACGCAGCACACAGGGCAGAGATTGGCACGTTCGGCGAGAAGATTCTTATGCTGGATCTGGGTCTCCGTCGACAGTTCAGATGGCCTTTCATTATCGCAGCGGTCAAGACTCCAATCATCGGAGCTGACTTTATCGCACATTATGGTCTCCTAATCGATCTAAAAAACCAATGTTTAATAGATTCGGTTACAAATCTGACATCGAAGGGTGTCATTCGGAAGACCACGCTGCACAGCATCTCGACAACAAACAGAAGCATTGGTTACGCTGAACTCCTCGCGCAATTCCCGACAATAACGAAACCATCAGATGTGAACAGGACGGAAGAAAACAGCACAGTCGCTCACTTCATCGAGACGACTGGATCTCCAGTGACACACAGACCGCGAAGACGCGTCGGTGAAAAACTCGAAGCGCTTCGGCAGGAAATCGAATACCTTTTGGAACGTAAAATGAAACGACCATCTAAGAGTTCCTGGTCCAGTCCGATCCACCTGCAATTAAAACAATCAGGAGGCTGGCGATTATCCGGAGATTTTCGAGCCCTGAATTTGAAAACAGTCCCAGATCGCTATCCCACAGGACACAGTTACGACATATTCGTCGGTCTGCATGGGAAAAAAATATTCTCGACGCTCGATCTCACGCGAGCATATCAGATCCCGATGGCGACGGAGGACATCCCGAAGACAGCCATCATTACACCACAGGGACTCTTCGAATTCTTGGTGATGCCTTTCGGACTAAGGAATGCATCGGAAACATTTCAAAGATTCATGGATTCCATCTTCAGAGACTTGAACTTTGTCGTCGTCTACATCGACGATATCTTGATTGCATCCAAAAACGAGGAGGAACACAAAGCACACCTGAAAATGGTATTCGAGAGACTCCAAGAAAACGGACTCACTATTAACCTGAGCAAATGCGTTCTTGGAAAATCCGAGTTGATATTTCTGGGATACAAAATCAACGAAAACGGTTACAAACCTCCTGAAGATCGAATCCAAGCGATACTCGATTTCCCGAAACCAAAAACCATCGTGGATTTACGCAGATTCCTTGGATTGGTTAACTTTTATCGACGATGTATTTCTGATCTGGCGCAAAAACAGGCACCGCTGAACGAGCTAATAAAAGATTCAAACAAAAATGACAAACGACCAGCTCCATGGACTCCAGAATCGATAGATGCATTCGATCGATGCAAAAAGAGCGTGGCCTCGGCTACGTTGAACGCGTTCCTGCTACCAAACGCACCGTTGAGACTAGCGACGGACGCGTCGAATACTGCGATCGAAGCATCGTGAGAACAACAGGAAAACGAGGAATGGAAACCAGTCGGATTTTTCTCTCGAAAACTTTCGCCAACGGAGACTACATACAGCACGTCCGACAGGGAGCTGCTCGCTGTCTTTGCTGCTATGAAATTTTTCGAGCACATTCTCGGCGGGAGAATCTTCGTAATTCGTACGGACCACCGACCTTTGATTTACACTTTCAAACGAAATTCCGATAAGATTTCTGAAAGACAACTGAGGCAGCTGGATTATATTTCTCAATTCTCCACCGAAATTGTTTACCTGAAAGGAGAAGACAACGTGTTGTA
Source organism: Campoletis sonorensis (assembly GCA_013761285.1). NCBI lineage: Eukaryota > Metazoa > Arthropoda > Insecta > Hymenoptera > Ichneumonidae > Campoletis > Campoletis sonorensis. The sequence goes on from JACEOJ010000197.1 coordinate 206,273, forward strand.
CGCTCTTTTTGAAAAAATCAAATCAACACGCGTACAATTATTTTCCGTCGATGGCCCATTTTCCCTTTAATAAGGAACAATAAATAGAAAATAACTTTCGTATTAATACATTGTTAAAAATTCTTCACTTTTCCGTAAGCTGTAGTATGCAAATATATGTAATCCCACAAGAGTTAGAAAGTACCCCTTCGACGGACGATCTTCAAGACTCAGCGGCCGGCACACGCGCGGTCGGGAGGGGGAAGAACGCGGCGCTCGGACCCCGTGGGGTATAAGAGAGCGCTAGGAGCGCGGATACCAGTCACTTGCACTCGTTCTGCGACGCCGATGAGGACGACTGAAAGAGAGCGCCCTAGCCCCGTGCTGTTGAAGCCCGGGTTCTCCTTTATCTCTTTCTTCTACGCCGTTAAGGCTGAAGGGAAGAGAGCTCCCTAAGATACGTGCTGCTAAAGCCTGGATCCCCTCCCCTCTCGTTCTGCGACGCCGCTAAGGCCGACGAAAGAGAGCATCCTAAGCACCGTGCTGATAAAGCCCGGTTTCACCTCCCCACTCTCGTACTACGACGCCGCTAAGGCCCGTAGTCGACTCAACTTTTTTTTCTTCTTTTCGAACTAAATTACGGTTTTGTTATTTGTCCCTCGCGGACCTTTTTTTCATTATTTTGTTTTAATTTCTTTTCTTTTTCGCGTAGTGTTCCCGCTCGGAACATAAAATCGGATTAGTCTATTATTATTATTTTTTCTTTTTTTTTCCTTTTCTTTCCCTTTGCGTAGGGTTCCCGCTCGGAACGCCCAATTAATATAGTAAAGTAGGAAATAAGAATAGGAAAAAAAAAACCAACACCAAACCTTTGAGGGTAAATAGCGTGTCGCGAAATAAAAGATATTTATTAATTAAAACGATACTAGTCACCCCCCCTGTGTGATTTCTTTTGGATACTGTCGTTATTCCTTTCCTCCTTCGTTTTAATTATCATTCTACATGACTCGGGAAGAGCGTAAACTCCGACGACGGAAACGTTTGACCGAAAAAATTCAAGCCAAAATCTTTTTGGGCGTCACCGTCCACCGACTGGGTGTGGATAGACGTCGAGGCGTTGGTTCGGCCGGTGCGAACCCAGATCGAGCTACGCATCTTCACCTGGACGCCTACCAAGAACAAGATCCGCTGGCTCGCACCGCTGACCGACGTATCGTCGCCGACCCCACCTACCGTGATCATTTTGGATAAAACACTCTCGCCCTCTGGAACTTTGGGGCAAACTCCAGAGACGCAAACGGTGAAACAACGACCGCCCAAAACCCGGCGCACCATCGTTCCGATGGACGAAAACTCAACCAACATCCTGGTCTGTGCACGACACGCCACCCGTCCTTCCAAAGTAGCTACCGAGAAACGGGACTTAAGTAGGATAATAGAAATTGCGACACCGAGCCGAGACCCGGAGAACCAGCCACCGAGGGGAAAGATACCAGTCGTCCTGAAACGACTTCCGGTCAACCGAAAGCGTCGTTGGGCCGAATCTATTACCACGGTTTCGTCAATCATCCCGGAGAAAGCAGTGGAGGACACTGTCAATGCAAGTGCAACGTCGGAAGCAACACCACCGAAATGAGAGATTTCCCGTTCGGGACTTATTGTTAAATTTACTCCCCTTCATATTCTTATGGAAGTGCATCGAGTATTTTAACAAACGTGGTGGCAGATGCATTATCGAGAATTCAACAAATCTCGAAAATTGAGATGCCAAAAGTCCTTTCGGCAGAAGAAATCAGCAACGCCCAGAAGGAAGATCCGGAATTGGAAAATCTATTGGAAAAATCAACACTTAATCTACAACTATTATCGGTGGAACCAGGTACGCAAATTTATTGTAACATTTACAACGGCACGATTCGACCATACATCCCAGCCTCTTTAGGAAAAAAAGCTTTCGGTTCGGTGCACGCTCTCTTACATCCAAGTGGCAGGAGCACGTGCCGAAAACTAAAAGAAAAGTATATATGGCCTGGAATAAAAAAAATATGCACTGGAAGGAGTTCGGTTCTGTCTGGCTTATCAACAATCAAAGGTCCAGCGTCACAATCGACTAGAACCTCGTGCCAAAAAATAGATTCAATCATGTACATTTGGATCTAATTGAACTGCCAATTATACAAGGTTACAGATACTGCTTGACGATGATCCACCGGTTCTCGAGATGGCCTGAAGCAATTCCACTAAAAGACATGACGGCTGTTTCTGTGGCAAACGCATTTTATAACAATTGGATTTGCCGCTTGGGAACACCTCTCACGATCACCATAGATCAAGGCAGCCAATTTGAGTCGCAATTATTTAAAGCTTTAACCAATCTTGTCGGCGCAAGCAGGATTCGAACGACGCCGTATCATCCGTCATCGAACGGATTGATCGAGCGTTGGCATCGCACGCTAAAAGCAGCCTTAATGTGCAGATCTCTAACACCGTGGATGGAGTTATTACCGACGGTATTATTGGGACTACGGACAGCATTCAAGGAGGCCATCGGAGCATCGTGCGCGGAGATGCTGTATGGCACAACTCTAAGAGTTCCGGGAGAATTTTTCATCACGCAAGACATGCCAGCAGATCCTCAGATCTTCATAGAAAAATTTCGTGTCCACATGAGAGACATTCGTCCTACTCCGACGGCTCATCACAACAAGACGCGGATGTTCATCCTCAAAGACATTTTCGCACGTGCATCTCCGAAACGATGCAGTAAAGCCTCCACTTCAACGACCATACTCCGGTCCCTACGAAGTTATCAAAAGACTGGATGATCGTCGATTCACCATCGACATCAATGAAAAACACAAAACCGTATCCTCAGATAGACTAAAACCTGCATATGTGATAAAAGACGCTAGTATTGACGAAAAACCATTAAAGACTTATACTAGAAAAATAAAAAAGTATCGTTCCCACCTCAAGTGGCTACGTCACTGGGGGGGAGTGGATGTGGCGAATCCGCATCGACAGTCGTCAACAGTGCACTCAACGCACAAATATCAAATACTCAAAAGCTCCGGCTTTTAACCGTCTTAAGTTGGTAGCCCTGTGAGGTTCAGAGGCGCTATAGCTGGAGCGGTTAATTGTGTCAATTATTCCGTTAATGGTGTCAGCGATTAACGAACGTATAACGAGCCTGGATTAAAAGTGCTCTCAAAAACTGTACAAGTTTCTGTTAAATAAATATATTTTACGTTGTTGAATTTACAACACTGTGGGTATTAATTCATTAGACCACACAAATACCCATACAAGTGGGACTGCAGCGCCCCCTCCGCTCACTGGAGCGTCTGAGACAAAGCTCGACCCGCTATAGCCACCTGACGCTTCCCCGCCCCTCACCAACGAACGAGTCCAAGTTCGAATGTAACGAACGCTGTGATTGGTCGGCAGTCTCGCGGCAGCACGGAGCGTCGCTCCCACCAGCACGGCAACAAGCGGACGCTCGCGAGAGGGCTTCTCTGTCTATATATCTATAGTCTATCAGCGTCGGTTCGATGCGTCGTTTTTACCGGGCCCTCGTTTCGACTTTGCTTCACGAATTCTATCATTGAAAATTGTAAGTGAATTACGACACCCAGTTTTTCTCAAAAACCGCGATAACCGAGATGATTGAATATTCTATGAGGATTACTGTATTTTTGTGTTCGTTTCGTTTCGAGGCGTCGTTTTCCGTCGTTGGCGTCGTTTCGTGGCTCTGGTCATCGTTTACCAAACATTTGGTTAGAATCATTGTTTTGATGCAGATTTTCAGTGCTAGGCAAAGTAATAGCGTCGTTCCCCCCTCCCCTTTTCGTTTTCACGTATACGATCGAGCGTCTCGGTCGATTTTTCGATTTTATTAAGCATTTTTACTCAGTACAATGTTCCTCGAGGATGCCCGTTATTGTGTAACAGCTGTTTGTGAATTATTGTAGGAAATCGAAAATTATGTTCTAATATCGTGACTCTCAATATTCAATTGGCTTTTCCCGTCACATATCTTTTATTTAAAATATTTTCAGACATTGTAGTGAAGAAAAGTAATGATATTTGGACTCGGAAGACATAAAATGTAGAAGCAAAGTCAAATGTGTAGAATCAGACAAATTAATTTGGCATGTCCATAAATCATGAAAGCCACAACTATAATATATATATATAATATATTTATGTGTGTTCTATATATATTTCGTCTGTGGGGTAGTGCAAATATTTATGCAGAGCCGATATTACGATGGCAATCTCGGAGAATACGCTCAACGAAACATACGTGGTGAGTAAAGAGATTGAAGAGAAAGAGGGAGAGAGAAGAACGAAGTAACTGCACAAACGGGGTTGCTGCACAAATAGCCAAAATGTCGAGAGACGGATAGAGAAATAATTTCTGTGTACCAAAGGAAAAGAAGGCTAGACATGCGGAAAAGCAAACCTTTCGAGAATTTCTCTTGTATCTTTATTACGATTGTGCTTTGCGTGTATTATAACGAAGTACAGATTTTAGATGTGCGTCACGCGCTACTTATTTAATCAAAATCATTCCTGGAACGCAAATGAATATTTTTTTTTTTTTCATACTCAACGAATAAAAAATAAAAATATTCGTATTTCTATATTTTACTGTTTGAGAGCATAAAATAATCTCCGAAATATTATGTAAGATGAATTTGACTTCGACTTGACAATTTGACCTGGAAATTCGACTTGGAATGAACATATTTCACAGATTAATTTAATAGTACTTAATATTTCATATAATTAAAAGACGTTTTATACTTAATTTGAAAAATGAATAATTTATTAATATTCAGAAAAATCTTTCTGACAAAAATATTCATACAATGGGCCATTATGGCAAGATAATAACTGGGATTTTGATATTTTAGGGAGGATATTATTGTCTAGATATATTGGTAGAATTTATGGTGATTGACGCTCTGTTTGGATGAATAATTAAAAATTTATAGCTTAAGAATTTATTTTGCTGACGAAGTCAACTCGTCAACTCTTTTCTATAACACTTATCGTTCAAAAATGCGCAGAATTTATTTTGAATTCAACTGGAAAGTTAAGAAATTGATATTTTTAAATGTTTCTTTTTCGTTTTTTTTAAACATTTCTATTTTTAATTAAATAAAAAAATGGATGGACCTGTCAAAAAAATGACAGCTTCACGAATGTCTATGAAAAACCATGATGAAGACGAAAAATTGTGTCCCTCGAAATGAAATGAATATTTCGTCGATCGAATTAATCGATCGGAGTTTATTTTACTTTATGATTTTCGAAATGTCGAGACGAAAAGAAACTGCGGTAACAAACACCTGGGATGTTGAAGGTTTCATTGGTTTTTCGTGGAATGGAAGTGCGAGGCGACAGACGTTTAGAAGTTGCGGACGAAGCCGCACTGGGTGAGGCAGATGAGGTGGAAACACCGCAGCATCCGGTCCTGATTCGAATTCGGTTTATGCGTGAACACGATCGAGTTTTCCAGCAGCGGGAGTGGTGTACACATTGAAAAGGAGTGAGAATGGGATGAGAGAGTTGTGCGGTTAGTGAGGGAAATATCGAGGAGAGACGGAGATGGAAAATTCGGCAACCCTATTCGCCCACGGGCTGTATTAAGCGTAACTTGGGCCCTTCAATCCAATCAAGTCTTTGGCATCAGAGGCTGAGAGCTCTCGGTTGTCGTACCCGCTCCTCGATATTTATTCCTTCCATCGTCCCCGTGGTTTAAACGGTATTACACTTTTGGTCACAAGCGTCGAAGCCTTCTAATGCTATCGTGAGAGGTGCTGCCTGCCACATCGACAAACTAAAGGGAAGAGAGAACGAAAGATTTTCTCGCAGGGCGATGGACCACTTAGGCAATATTTGCCGGGGACTTTCGATAGCACCGGTATCGAATATTGGTTCGATTGCTTATTCATCGGATATGGAAATTTTCGTGGCCTTACCAGGCAAAATCGTGCATAGTAATCACCCAAAACTTTAACACAACTACGTGGGCTTCAAACTTTAAACTATTTAATTGCTGTTGTACTTAACACACCGATGGTTATGAAGAAATAAATTAATTCGACTTTCACAGTTATTCTTTTTTTTGTTTAAATTAGTAAGAGGACCGTTATCCTTTTTTTTTCGAATCAACTGCCATACATTTTAGTGTAATTATGAAGATTTTTTAATCATCAAACACTCGTGAGTCGTCAAATAACTTCATAATTATATATCATTTACTTTGATCCATCAAAATCAAACTTGATTAGTAATGGGGCGCACTTCTTGGAATGCTTTGCTGCCGAACGAGAGCATTACGATGTAGATTATCGGAATCCCGAGAACGTTGTCCTGAATGTTGAGGATGTCAATACCATGACGACGACAAGCCTGTGAGCGTTTGTGTGCACATATCGAGAGACGCAGCAACGTCTTGACGTCAAGTATTAAAAATAAAAGTGTGAACTTCCAAGTCACACGACGCGTATCTGTATTCGATATTTGGCTGTTTTCCGTTGCATTGGGACTTTAACCTAAAAATATTTGGAAATGCGTAAACAATATCCGAACCCAATGGGGAACTTGAGGTCGAACGGAAAAAAAGTGCATGGTAAAAATTGAGATCACACATTTCACATAATCAGAATGTAAGAGCTAAGAGACGAAATATTGGGACATTTATATTTCGAAACTTGTGAAAAAAATCGAGTACTTGATGAATTAATGTTGTTTTTTGTGTTGAATTCGGTCAATATTCACGAGTTTGTAAATAAAATTGGAAAACGTCAGCTAGTATGTTGAATTCGCAGTAAAAAAAAGAATACGATTTACATAGTTCCATTGTTATTTATTTAGAGGGTGTAAGCGAGATTATAAATCCGATATGATTTATTCTGAGGTGCCCTCAATAAATTCGTATAATCATAGGGGTGAGAGTACATGTAGCGAAATTGTGAAGCTTTGATAGGAGCCACACACACAAGCAGCCCTTGGCTGTCCATTTATAATGAGAGCCGGATGACCATTCATTTGTATGTCCCTCTCTGTGCGTGAATATATACGCAACACTTGCCACTCAGATATTCAACATAATGGTCTCTATCTTCTTTCAAAATTGCGAAACGTTTTTTTAAATATTTACTGACGGACCAATGGAGCAGGTCCCGGACGTCGACGTATCCATTCATATTTTAAACGAACGATAATGGGAAGCTGTGTAACATACGTAGACTATCGTGCCGGCTTGCGCTTAATGCAATATGCGGCTGGTATCCGATTTTGTATACTCCTTTAAAAAAAAATTTATATTATTTTTGTTTATTCATTTGCTCTATTGTTTGTGCTTTTTTAAAGGCAACAGTGCATAAAGATGCTTATGTAATTGAAATTGGTACTATAGGTTGTTGGTATTTGTTTTCGTCGCGTTGCTTTTGTTTATTTCCCATTTTGTTCATCCCTTATTCGCAACATATAAGCAAACACGTCGCTCTCCACGAAGGCCATCAGCTATTCACTATATTATTCACCGTTTCTGTCGAGCCTAGCGCCGCTACTGTTACGTACACGTATGCGCATACATACATTCACAATTTATCTGCGTTGAAATCATGACCGGAGCAGAGTACTCACTGTTGGTTATTTCGTTGAAAGAAAAATTATTGCTGTAATTGAAACTGCTGTAAAAGAGAAGGAGAGACAGATGGGGGGGGAGGGGGGGTTAGTGTAAGAGAAAGGCTCAGGATGGACTGTTTTTTTTTTGTTATAACATTCACGATCCACGCTTGAATATATATCCTGCTTTTCCGTGGGTGAAAATCCGGGGTTGTGGACCATAAACTGTTTTGACGTCGTTGCAGGCTTTCCATGAAAAAGGGATAGAAAGAGGTTGGACATTTCGACAAGCTTTGCTTCCATTCGTGGATAGCTACTTCATTCTATATCGCCATATTTATAACGCAGATACATCACTTACAGTGACGCTACTGTGTTCACGATCTATGCAATAGCCACACCATGCCCGCGTGCATAAATACGAGACGGAAAGCCGAACAACGTAGGAAAGGCGAGAGAGCCAGAAAAAAAAGGAACATAAGGCCAATATTGCACGTGAATTAGGTATTGGAAATTCCGTGAATGTTATTCGTAGTGTCATTTTCACGCCGCGTTATACCAAACCCCATACACCGATCTTTTTCCGCGCCGGCTGCGCTCTATTGGTTTCTCCAATATTCATGTCTTCTCTGTACTTTCCTATGCTTTTTCCTTTTCCTCTCACATTTCTCCTCTCGGTACCTGCACCCAGCGGAAATAAAGGAATAAAATTATGCACGTAAATGACCAAACTCGTTGGATTGCCACGCAGCCTCCATAGCCAACCTTCCAACGTTCTAGCTTTTTTCATTTTTGACTCTTTTTTCTGCTTTTTTACAACCACAAGGAATATTGGAAGCTTGGAAAAAATTTCGCATCGATATTACACAGAATTAACGGTTCGGCGTACATTTATTATCTCCGGAGCCTCTACGCCGTATATATATATTTTTTTTTCTCGTATGAAAACCTTATCTGAGCTTGGAATTTATTAATAGAATTTAAACACTGGGTAGAACCCGAGAGAGATTAACAGTAAGCATTTAATAGAAAAGCTCTAACGCCTCGTGGAACTTGAAATTTCTAAAAATGATTGGTACTTGAAACTAGTTTCTGTGTATTTGAAATTGTTGTTTTCGGAATTTATTATGTTTCTTGCTGTCACGTCTTTGGTCTATGCTTTGGATTTTTTCCCAACAGTTCCTAATTTTTAACCCTTTGGCAACGTATGCGAGGGATCGGGACATCCACGGATCTAGTTCGCTCTCAAAATCTCATGTTTGGCAGCGTAAGGGGTCTAGAGCAAATGCTACTAGACTAGATTTTCAATCTTCCCTTCAGTACGAGCCCCGTCAACATTTTTTTACTTGACAGGGCCATATAAGATTTGAGTTTTACTGCATGATGTGGTCAAAATGTTTAGCCGAATAAATGTGTACCTGCAGAAAGAACTAAACTCCTTCACTTGCAGTCGCGGCAGTACTGCGTTGGATGCAACTTTCAAGTTCGTTTTCGGTTGACAGTTCAAAACATCGGTTTTTTTTCTTGAGTCAATAATTAAAAGGTTACAAATAGATAACGTTGGAAATTCAACCTTGAATTTAATTTCTATATCAAATTCGTCTCGCAACATTCCTTTGAATGGTCATCCACACTTAAAAAAGTGAAAATCTTTGATACGATGGGGGAATCTGAGTGAAAATAGAGATTGAAGCCAGTTGAAAGTTTTTTTTTTTTTGCAATTGGCATAAGAAAATGTCATTGAGCGATACTCCGAGTAAAGCACTACGTTGAGTACGTTTTTAACCAGTTATAAATACGGAAGCGGTGGAGCATACATTTTTTTTTTCCCGTTAGTTACATCTTCAGTTTTTAGGGCAAATGATAGGTCGCTTGAAAAAAAGTGGGAACAAGAAAATTACGATTCGCAATGCTCTTTTTGAAAATGCTCGTCGTTGACCTAGTCTCTTTCTATCCTTTCCGTGCTCTGTGAGGAAAAAAGATTTTTTTTTCTTCACTCATTCCCTCGTTTTCACGCTGTAAGGTCTTTCACACAAGTCTTTATTTCTCTCGTCCTACTTGCCACTTTCTTGCTATTCGCGGTGGTTCGGGTAGCCAACTCCCGTCCCAACGGAAGTAACACCGGGTCCGTGGGAAAAAGAAACGCGAAATGCAAAGGAAGGTTGGGCTTACCGCGCTAGAAATAGTGTACAAGTCGAAGAAAACTGTCCAACGTGCGAGACACCAGCGCTTGAGGCTCTCTCCTCTTTCTCTTCGTCGAGACGTAGATAAAGATGTCACACTCTCGTATCCCCCGAGGAGTACAGCGAGAAAACCAGCTTTGGGCACCGGAGTATCACTGAGCAAAAGACGTAGATACGAGAAACGAGAAACCCTCGTTGAAAATTCTAAAGATATACCAACTGAAGGCGAAACTGTATGAGAGGACGAGCGTTGGAAGCGCGGAAAAGCGCCGAACAACCTCGAGAAACTTCATCAGACTCTCTTTGCATCAGAGAGTAACACACAATTCGTTTTTCCCAACTGTCTCCCTCATTTCTCTCTTTTTTATTCGCCTATTACATGCGGGCAGTCAGGAGTCAAATCGTAAGTCAACTTATTCAGGGTTGTAATTTTGAAAAATCCTGTAAGACACGAAAAAAAGCGAAAATTTGCGCTTCATATTTCAGTTTTCTATCTTTCATGAAATTTCCTTTCAGTGAAAATTCATTGCAATTTCATGCTCCATTATTGGATCGAATAACAAGTGAACCCTTTGGTAATAAGGAAAAATTCTTCACTTCTTTTTATTGCTTTTCTATCCCTTAAGCTATTCACAAGAATACAATGTAAAGTGAAACATTGCGGGAATATGATGGGGCAATGACACGACGCCAAAGTTTGCAATTTGCATGTTTCATGTTTTTTTTTTTTGATTTTTCTGTAAACAGAGCTGTTGACTTCGTTACACGAGCAATAAAATTGTTGGAAGTTGAAAAAAAACCCTTGACAGGATTTTACACAGAATAATATGACAAAATGTCAATATTTACACAGACGAAATATCCAGCAAGACGAAATATTCAATGTTTTTGGGTGACTCACCAATGCAATATTTCTATAGAACAATCCATCACAAACGATACATAATAATCATACAATATATCTCATTATTTTACAAAATACATCAATTTACTACAGCGTACGTGATCACGCTATGCACCAACACACAAGATGCAGAATCATAAGACGTGGACCATACATCATCGCGTAACACCATTTTATTACAGAGGACGTGATCACACCATCCACCACCAGCGACGATACAGCACCATGTAACATCACATCACACACCACATATTATCATAACACACGAGAGAACATCACATTACACTGCAAGACTCGATAATTATTCCAATACAAAAAAAGTTAGACTGCGAAAAAAAGTTTTGCCCGGTAAGGTCTTGGTGATTTTTTTAATGATTTATGGTCGTGATTTATTTGTTTGTTACTTGGGGGGGTTTTTTTTCTCGATTCTATTAATTTCAGTCGGAAATATTAATCCTATTGGAACTTGTGTTCATACGGATTTTTTATTATCGTTCTTGATTGTTTTGGTTAAACGAAGGATTTTTTACTAGAGATTGATAACTGCTTTTGTGGGATTATAATGTATTTCAAAAATTCATTTGTGGAAATTCAATCATGGGGCTTTGCTTCGCCTTGAAGTGTTGATCGAGCTCCTTGTTTATTTGTGGTTAAGTTATTATTAGTTGAAACAGAACGATTATCCAACTGAAGTCTGAAGTGGTTCTTTGACCCGATAAGCAAAAGTTTCTCGGAACTTCTGACAAAATTAACTGTTTTTGAGTTACAATTTAATGATGATTTGTCCGCGGTGTAAATTTCGTCTGGTCTCAATATAACTATTTTATCTCTGGAACTTTTCCTTCCATTTTGGAGGGTCATGAATCATGTGAAAACAAAATTGTACAATCTCATCGATTTCCTCGAAACCGAAATAATCAGAAAAAAATAAATAAATAAAAATAATAAGAAAAACAAATAAAAATAATAAGAAAATAAAAAAACGAATTTAAAACATTGAAGTTTCAATATAATGTGGCAGAGGATTCAGGTTCACACGACGGGAAGTGTACAATGCTCTCGAAGCACTTTGCTCGGCTATTCATAAACGCGAACAATTTTCAACGTGTTGAATACACAAGTGCTACAAATGTGAAACACGGGAAATATTTTCCGAAGTGCAATGGCTTCGAACCTGTCAGAGGCTTTCAGTGGCATTTGTTTTGCTATTTATTTCAACGATCCACGTGCGACATTTGCTTTCACCTTGTGCCGCTCCCAGCATCAATTTGAACGAAAAAGTATCTCCACACAGCTCGCATACGTTTAGCCAATAACTCGTTGAGAATTGACAGAAGAAAGTGGTTAATGGGATCATATTGTTAACGAATCGAATCGAACGTACGTGTACACAGAGAATCTTAATTGAATTATTTATTTCATTTCCCATATCATTGTGAACCAATTTTTATTTTCATTCAAAACTCGAGAACTTGTTGTTTTTGTATGAGCTCTTCAGGTAACTAATTAATCAATTACGTGAACTAATTAAGCACAAAAATACTCGACAAGTACTTCGTACAAGTATTCAGATTCTTCTCAATTTGGTTTATTTCTACTCTATTCAAGATTTTTTTAAAACTACATTTGTAAACGCGATTCGTAATTCAAATGTTGAAGATAATGAACTCTTTCGCTCGTAAAGTTGCCGCATGGAGTGAACACTTGTAGGGCATTTCATTCGAGTACGAGTGTGATACACACCATGAATGCAATGTGAAGCGGCAACTTACGCGCGATCCAATTCATTTGCCTTGCACATGTCACCCATATTAAATATCTTTCAGTACTTGTTTCGAACGTTTGGTTTTGAGATTCACAAACCTATCGACATTTAATTGCACATCATGCGTGTGACGGTTGCGTCAAGATTTTGTGTCGCATGAATTTCGCTGCGGTCAGACTTTTGGTTAAAAATTGTTGAACAAAAAAGTGTCAACTGTGCATGAAAAGAAAGGCCCAGAACGATAGTTCAGTCTTAGAAAAAGCAGCAACTTTCATAAATAATCTTATTTGAGATTAATTCCGATCAGTTAATTGATTCCAAACCAAAATGTCAACAAAGCAGTTGAAAAAAAAAGATAAATTTATCGGACACGCACGAAAAAAATGGATAACGTTAAGTTGTCGCAATTCGCCTCGTCTTATGGTGTGTTTTGCACTCGTGTGAAATGTTCCATAAGTCTTTGGGTTCGGGTCATGCGCGCAGCAACGTCACGCGCGATGTAATTCATTGTTCTTCGCATTCGTAGCGCAAATAACTGTTATTCATTAATCAATGCAGTAAAGTGAGCTGTAAATACAGTTTTGGTCGCACGGCTGCGCGAAACTTCAGATCGTAGGGAAATCATGGACTTTTACTTTACGTTTCGAAAGCTTCAACTCTGAATGGTAGCGAAATAGAAGTTTACTAATCAACGAAACAGAACGCGTGCACACTTTTTTTTCGGTACTAGTCCATCAATTTTCATTAATAAATCCCAGACGAAATTCAAGTTTACATCTTTGAGGACAAAAAGAATGTAACGTGATTCATTGTAACTTAGGTCAGCATTAATTTTATTCCAATTATTACTTGCACTCTGATTATAGTTTAAAATGCCTGCACTCTCTGCTATTGACTGTTCGAATCAAAATTTGGCAAAGTTTATCACTTTTGTAACGCTTTATGTTTGTAATGATTACAACTTGATAGTTATTAAACATTGTCACGCAGTTTTTTTTCATCCTATCTCCTGTAATGTGTGTTAGCGAAATTAGAGGATAACAAATAGAGGTCGCGAGACAACTTATGACGAGACACGCTGTCCGTCAAGATCAGCACCGTATCGTTTTCGCGATTGGTGATAATAAAGGAGGATTATTAGGTCGTTGGGGGTTATTTGAATAACAAAAGTAAATGAAAGTACACACGTGGCGTCGCGGTGGTGGGTGGAAGAGATAGGGTTCAAAGGGGTGGTTGGAGTGAAGGCCGCGTGTGACGTATACATGTATATATAGTAGGAGAATATTTACGAGGGCGATTATGCGAGAGAGAGAGAGAGAGAAAGAGAGAGAAAAAATATGATAGGCGTCTCGCGGCACGGACCGCAAAAGCAGTGTGTTGTGGAAATTCAAGGAATGATTTACGACAAATATATACACCGACTGACGTATAAGTACAACGTAAATACGAAAGTAGAGACTCGGTTTTGCGATGAGAAAGAAGGAAGTACGAGGCAACGGGGAAAAGAGAGTGGCGTGTATAGTCACGCTGGTGCCGGCAAAGAGTTGGTTTAAGGGAGGTGGAAATGGGGTGGAATACAGGCAGGGTTTCTGCAACAGTTTTCGAGCCAACTTAACCACCGAGTCGATGGACTTTGTTAGTACGTACTCTTTAGTACGTGATTATAATAAAAACTCACGTTTTCGCCCTTCTCTTTCTCTCTCTCTCTCTCTCACGCCTCTCTTTCTCTCCAGTTTCCCCGACTCCAACAAAGCTTTCAGAAAAGTCGACGAGAAACCGTAAATAAATGTACATACATTCGCTAGTTTTGCAAAGTGTTGACCAGAAAAACAACCCCTTATTTTTCTGCTAACGAGATCCACCCAACAACGACGTATTAACTGTCGTGCACAAAGCTATTATGTACATATTTAGCGTATTACAATTTTAAACTTCCCTACGGAATTTTAACCAATATCGTTTTTCTGAAATGTTATTCTAACAAATCCAATGAAATTGAACGGCAAATTGATTTCCTCGTAAAACCAAAAAATTCGAAACATATAGACCCATTAATACTGTTATTTTTTTTTTTTTTTTTTTTTTTTTTTTTTCAATTAACATAGAACGAAGTTCCGGACCCAAAGTTTCTTGTGAAATTCCGCGTTCATTTGGTTAGTTAAATAAGATGCTATATTTGCCCAGGATGCTTTTACCAATGTCAGTCAGGAGGTGAAACTCTTGGAAAATAACACGCGAAAATGATATATATGCTTAATCCTGCCATACAGATGAGAAAGAGCGAGAAGCAAGGGGAAAGGTGGGAGAGAGAAAAAGTAAACTTGCGCATGAAACGATTTTACTTTGGGACTTTTATACATATATCGCTCTGTCCCAGTGCCACGTTGCCTCTTATGTACTTTGAGTGATACGATGCACCCCTAAGTTTCACGGAAGGTGAATCGCGTGTCGGATTTTCTTATTTCTTCAGGGCTCTTGTCACACTGGGTGACGTTTCTCCCTTCTTCTTCGCATTACTTTCTGATTTTGCCTCTTTCAGTGGATCATATTATCGATGTTTTAAATCTCTACCATGAGCTTTCGTGAAATCGAGTCAACACCAAATTTATTCGTATAAATAAATCGAACAAAATATTTGTTCTGCTATAAAATAAATATTTTGACTCGTATTATTTTTCAATAAAATTTACCAAATTGATTTGCTCAAAAGGAAGATAAAAGCTTAGTTCTCTGGTGTGTGAGTGTGCGTTTGCAAATTTGTTGGCTCGATGTACATATAACCTGGAAGCAACGAAGCAACAGCACCTCCTATCGGCTGAATATAAGCCCCGCGTGAACGTCGTCTCTATAATTACCGATAACACCGGAGACGCTAACTCGATGTCGTCGAAACTTATGTCATCGTGCATACCAATTTTCCTACTCAGATTGCGGATAAGAGAGAAGGAAACACGAAACCGAGAAGCGAATTCGGATAATTGATTACTCGTACGAAATTGTTTTTAATTAGTAAACTACAATTAAGTTGATCAAATGTTTTGAAAATCAATACTCAAGTTGCGGGCGTTTGAGATGCACGTAAAAAAAAAAATGATAATGCGAGTTCGTTTCCCAAGAGAATTTGAATACAAATCGAGTGAGCACCGTGTTTTTGGTTTAAACTTCAAAAAGGAACAAACTATACTGCGCCTTTATTGTTGAACGAATCAATTAGTTTAATATTGTCAAGACGATAATAATAGCTCTTTCAATAATGAATGAATAATTAACAATGCATTAGGAGTTGATATTTGAGTAAACGCATACGTTGATATCTTACGCCAGAATAAACTAATCGTCTTTTGTACAATGTTACGAGTATACAAACACGTGAGTTTCGTAGTGAATTAAATCAACCCTCGAGTTATATATATCGCTCTCCAAGAAATAATTTGATAGCTCTTGCAATCCACGAGCAATATTGCGAGGCTCTTAGTCTCCACCCTCATCGACCAGTTAACATAGGCATTTCCGCTAGGATCGGTAATTAATTACCTGTATATATGGAGAATTTACAACAAACCGGCCGTAAGTAACTCGTGTCTGATGCTCTTAGCCCAATGAGAGAATAATGGATTATGCCTCGCGCGTGTGCAACACCAACCCTTGTTATGCTCCTTACAGTACAGATACACGGTAACATTATACACACGTTATTATTTTCCGGCGTCACACTCTTGCGTGTTCTCCAATTTCTAAAAGTATGTATGGAATATTCGGCGTTCTCGAAGCAACATACTTTTTTGTTATCATTTTTGCTTTCAAGGTTGAAACATAACAAAAGGGCGAGACGATAAATTAGTTTTCATTGATGAGTCGTTGATGTGGAAAAATTGAAGTGAAATAAAAACGGTAATGATCGTCGAAATAGCTTTTCATAATGGAGTAAAAAGAAAAATGTTCTCCCTATCGATACGATTATTTATGACACGTGAGATTAAAAATAATGATGATGTTTCTGAACTCCATTTAAAAACCTCTTGGAATTATCTATTTTCGGAATTACTTCGTTCGTTTTTGCTGATCATCGCAAAGATTTTGGTGTACTATATACACCGAGGACAAGATTGACGAGAGTATTGAGTCTTAAATCCACAAGCAAAAAGGGGACGTGGAATCACGGGATTGAAAAGCATCTCGAGATTAAGACGTGAGATTCGATGGTCTACTTTACCTCTCCAGTTACCGTTCCCCCTTTTCTATTCCTCTTACTTTCTCCTCGCCCAACAATGTGTATAGGAATGGAAAGAAAAAAAAATCAATGACGACACGCTGCCCTATTTTTGAGACTTCTTAATGAAAGAGCACGTTCTCCACTGAGATCCTTGTGGATTTCTATTTGAGGAAATGTTTCAAATACCAGTGAGACTAGAATACAACGACAATGTTGAAAATGAGGAAAACAAGAGAAAAGTCGACGATGAATTTAGGGTAAAATACTAATTTCGTATGAATTTGCGTGCTATTTTTATTTTCATTGATCGTGTGTACAGCCTTTCGGGATTTTATAAGTTCATTCCATCGCTTTAACTCCAATTTCCCACAACTTTACTAATTTTCTCGAATTTTCTTGTTTCCGTGGGACCCAAAAGTTTTGCCCAGTTGTGGCGACCACATTTTTACGGAGTTCCAGTTAATCAGCACCGTCGGAAACTCAGGAAAATGGACTCTCGCTCATCGATTGATACACGACCCGGTGCATGGACAAACAAATCACCCAACGAAGGTTTGAATAGGCTCGAGGCTGCTTTAGTTTGGAGATCACTATATGGAGGCGCACGCTGATCGCGTGCTCATTACTGTTACTAATTGGTGTTCTGATTAATTTGAAAACGACTTGTTACTACAATCCTAATATTATTATCAGTGATTTTTCGTGAGTTGGTTCACTTTTTTTTTTATTCAACGTTTAATATTTTTGTTTACGTCTTGATATCTTTCGAAGATAAATTGGCTGACTCTTCGTGAATTCATTTGAATCGATGGTTCGATTTGACGACCGTGATTCATTTATCTACACGTGCAAGTTTGTAAAAATCCATATGTATATATAAATTAGCGTGGTTTGGAAAAATCAAGATTTTCTATACACATATATATTATTGGGGCATTCTCGTTTGCTCCGCGCTGACTCGGCGTGTACGTGAACTCGCTCTGCGGCACATCCCTCGAGACTACTTTTAATCTGGTCCGATTAATTGTTGCTCGAACCTAAATCCCCCCTCAGCCTCCGCCGCCCGCCCGATCACCCGTTACATCCCGATCTGATCTCTCATTTTCTGCACACGCGCCAGGGATGAGAATTTCCACGAAATTGTTCACGATAGTCATGTTCCAATCTCTCAGGTTCAACGAAATCGTTCGAAATTACAGTTATCGTTATGTGCCCGAACCCGAGTATCCGCGCCGGCTGGACCCTTATTCCCGCATCCTACTTCTTGATTGGGGTAATTTTATAGCGCTATTTTCACATAAATTTCAAGAGTTTTGTAATCAAAATCATTTATTCATTTGCGACTAAAAATAAATAAAAAAGTTTTCATGAAATTATTATTACTTTTTCGCTTTATCAATTAACTGTAGCGAAACTTTCATGCGAACATTTTATTAAACGAGGCTATGATGTGGAGAAAATTGAATGCAGTATCATATCCTGAGGAAATTCGCGATTTTATATATACTTTTTATGTTACAACTTCTGTGTAAATGAAAGCTGTTGAAATTCTCTATTTTCAATCCTGCTTTTGTGCTCTTTCATTCCCATCACATTAATTATTTTTCGTTCAATTCACGAACCTCCACTGCAATGGGGTTGACTCAACGAGTCTGTGGAGAATGGACCGAGTTCCGTCATTCTCGTGTACAGATATTCCATGCAGGGCTCATGGATTGCAAAATATTCATGTTGTATAGTGAATCAGGACAATTAGCCGGTTACGAGTCTACACACATGGCCAGAGTTCAATTTTATCAACAGAAGAGAGAAGGAAAGGGAGAGAGCGGGGAACACAAGACAGAAACAGCTTGTCCGAACTAATGAGTACAGTGGATCCAAAATCGAAAATACTGATAATCAGTTATCGCGTTCATTACGCATGTTACCAGGATCCTCCCTTCTCTTTTTACTTTGTTTTGGGTTGCCAAATAATTTCAATGCAGAAGCAGCTTTTCGGGTATATTGAAACAACGGTATAATTGCACAGATCATTTGGAAATGGTACAATTCCGCTACAATTTTGAACAGGGCCTTTCGAGTGTATAGTGAACATTTTGAATTTTTCGTTGTAAAGAATCTTTTATCCGTCAAAAAAGCTTGTTCCTGGGCTTTAAAAAAAATGCTTCACAATTTTTTACTTCGTGATCAACAAAGCAGCTTAAACGCATTAAAAGTTAAATCGGTAGGAAACAGAAGGTTTTAAAGAATGCGGTAAAATTAGTATAAAATATTCGGAAAGCAGTCATTGAATAACTAATAATTGGTGGTCGTGTGAGAAGGAAAGTAGAGAGGTTCCGAGTCGCGTGGATGTGCATGAAATCCAGGGCAAATCGAGGCCAACAGCGAAGCATCACTGGATCGATTTGTTGTTCAGAGCTGATGGAGTAGGCACGTTTTATGGCGAGTGAATTAATCGGAAATTGAGGCATTTTCCAACAGCTACAACTCTAGGAAGGTACGAAGGTATGAGCGTGAGCACAAGGTCGTTCTCCAATAACTAGTGGGTTTAGGTGTCGTCACGTGACGTTGGCAAAGTTTGCTGGCAAAGTATTGTCTCGTCACCGGAGTGTTTAGGGCCAGATGGAAAAGATGGAGAGAGAAAGAGAGAAAAGTAGTCAAAGGAAAAAATGGTTAAACAAGTGTCGAGTGTGCGAGGCAACAGTCTGTCGAGGTCAGTTTTTATCAGGGTCAGTGATCAGGATGTGGATATTGATAAAAACCCTTATAAACTCGTCACCTCGGTCCACCTGCCACGCTTCTTTTTTGGGAAATGAAAGGGGTGTTTGCCAGCATGTACCCTTTGAATAGATGATAATCGAATATTGACAGAAGATAATTGTTTGGAAAGGTTTCGACTCTCTAATCCATGACCTTCATGGCCTACCATGACCTTTAGAACCTATTAAGAGCTTGCCCTCCGTCAGTGCGGCTTCGCGTAAGTTTGTTTAGACTAGAAATCTAAAATATTTCACAAGAAAAACTTTCCAAACTATTCTTGACAAACAGTTATCAGATTATTGCCGTGAATAACTTAATTATTTCGAAAATGACGATACATCGACAGATTTTTGAGAGTTTCGTATCATCTCCACTCTAGAAAATAATGTTCTGTTCTCCATTTTAATACTCAGACTCTGGCAGAATACAGAACTGCTGAACACCTGAGCACTTTTTTCTTCAGCATGCGGCCTGTATCACTATTAAAGAATCCCTCGAGTTTCATACGACACAACCTTGTACAAATGGGGAATACTCGGGGGTTAGGTATGGAAGCTGACAGTAGTACGAGAGCCAGGACATGAAAGAGACTAGCGGCTGCTCACTCTCACTCCGGAGCAGGTAGTCTCCGCAGGGGCGCGTTTCACTATTGATTCTTGTTGAGGTGCGCGCAGAGATGGAAGTCGAGGTATAGAGAAGCAGTCGTGCGCTCGAGCGAGCAAGGAGTTCGGTGACTGTGGTGAACGGACGAGCAGCGGGGGTGATGGGATAAAGAGAAGGAGTGAATGGTTGGGTGGGTGGCGGTGGCTCAACACGGAAAGCAGCAAGGGTTTCTTCTGGGTAACCTGTTCCCGCGCGACCCACGTTCAAAAACCTAGAGATGCGCGTACCTTAA
Source organism: Campoletis sonorensis (assembly GCA_013761285.1). Taxonomy (NCBI): domain Eukaryota; kingdom Metazoa; phylum Arthropoda; class Insecta; order Hymenoptera; family Ichneumonidae; genus Campoletis; species Campoletis sonorensis. Next base: position 226,616 of record JACEOJ010000197.1, read on the forward strand.
GGTTCACCGGTCACCCCAGTCGCCACCACTAATCTTCTAGCTCTTGCACTAACTACTTTCTTCTTATCCTGAGACTCTTTAATTTTTCTGGGTTACTGTACCCCTTTCTTTTCCGCACCTCTGTCCCTGGGCACTCGACACTCGAGAAATCTACCGTTAAGCTGACTCGCGAAAATCTCTTTCTTGGCTGTTAAAATAAAAAAAGCTCTAAAGTGGACACTTTTGTTTCTAACCCTCAACCCCTTGTTGTTCATCTCCCCTTTTCTTTTCTCATAACTCGACCTCTGCACCACCAGTAATTTCACATCTTCACGCGACTCTTTCTGTACAACTACAATCGTCTACTGCGACTGACTCGACAACCCCGAGCTCTTGTTTGAAAAAGGTCTAGAAAGACTACACCTTTTTCATTCACTAGAAGTTGATCAACTTGGAAAGGCACATTTTTTTGACAAATGATGCAAGTCCGGAATACAGGGACATATTTCATCAGGATTGATACTTTCGCTTCAACCCATCATGACCCTACTGAAAGCTCGAGTCTTCCTCCGTTCTTACGCTGGAGATACTTGGGGGATTAAGAGAGAAAATGAAAGTGTCAAAAAGAGAGAGAGAGAGAGAGAGAGAGAAACAATCGAGTTTGCGCTGCAGACCTTACCATTTCTCAGCCATTCTAAGAGACGAGTCAAGAACGACGAAATGGAAACAGGAGTATTCGAGAACGCCCGGGGTGAACTGGTCGGCCAGAGAAAAGGGCAGTGGGAGGTCCCTGGAAAAGGGAAAACAATTACCGCTTGGATTCTTGCGAAATAAGGTCACCCATCGCAATATCCTGTACTCGCCGTCTTACACTTGGCGCCCTATCCATCCTTTGGTTTAATAAAATATAGGATCCTGTTCCCAACGTCAACGATATCACGTTCAGGCAGTCGGAAAAGTTTGTAAAGCAGTTCCTACAGTATTTCTCTGTCAATTTTCATTTTTTCCACTTGAACTCGTTATTACACTTTTCACTTCAGATCCTAAGCGATATTTATACGAACACTTTGATCCATTGATAGATAAAAGTTAAGATTATAGGAACATCGTTAAAGGTCTTGATATCAAAAGTATTCTTTTAATCCTCATAAATGATTCACGATCTTATTCACGATAGATCGTATTAACGACTTATTCAGGCTAATTGATCTGCTGTTGGGATAAACCTTGAGATTGGTAAAATGGTTGGCTGTAGCAGCAATCGCCCGATCCCACATCTCCTAGAACGACTTTTGGCTCCATACGTCCAACGATCGACAAGCTATCCCCATTCGATCAACGTACACGACGATTTAATTAGCATTATCAATGCAATTTCCGTACCTACTACGGAACCAATATTAGAAACGAGTTATCCCTATGTATATTCCTATTTGTGTGCAATCATGATTCTCTTCTCTTGTGACGAAGAGCCGCTTCGTGTTTGCACCAGGTGGACAGCAATGTAGACGTGAGAGGCTGTGACGATATGCATACAGGGTTTGTATACACGTGTTTGTGCATCCTTTCGTGGCATGCGGGATGCCCTTCATGTACTAAATGTTGTACAAACATTCGCGAGTAAATGGAGATGGAGAGCCATAAGAGTGGGGGAAAGGTAGTTCCGGAAGTGCGGTATTGGTAACGTAGATATTGAACTAAACACAAGAATATGGGCAACCGACCAAATATTCTGAGCGAGCCGATTGGATTTTTGATTTTCAATCTTTTGATTTAATATGCGTTTCCAACAAAAATAGAGAAAATTCAGCATAAAATAGAAGAAATCGACAAACTTTCCGAGGCACATTACAATTGCGATGGATGTAACGATAAATGTAACGAAATTCCATTATTTCTGATTGTTTACGCATGGAAGATACGGGAATCTGTTGGATCAGTAAAGTGATATATATTTATCGAATGAATTCAACAATTCAATGTTGATAGCTTGGTTGGTTGGATGTTGATAGTTGGAAAATTATTCTGGATATAAACAGAATTGGTCATTGTTGGTTATTGCAGTCAACGACATAAATTCGTCCATTTGGCAAATATATGTCTATAAATTATCTTGCAATCCATGAAACTTTGATCGAAATTATTTATATGACGCGAGGTAATCAAGAGTGTGAGATATTCACACCAGGGGCCAATATGGCACCGAATCATAGCGTAGCGAATGAGTTTATGCACAATTTGTTCACTGGAATTTAGAGCTTTTTCCGTCCTTTATTATACTCTTTCTCACTCTTTTTCTACCAGCCCGTAACTCTTAATTAGCCATTGTGGTACGTGACATTTCAAACGGGATGCCACGAGACCATTGGGGCTTCAGAGTCACTGCGGTGTATGCAACCCCAGCGGCGTATACGATAAATCTTTCGTAATTTCGTCTGGAGTTACGAGGGCGTAAATAATAATTATTCTTAACTGTTCGAGAATGGCCGAGTGAGGTCTCAGTGTGTCGCACTGCTGTACTAGTAAACAAAAGAGAGACGGAAAAACAGCGTGCTCGCACCTAACTTTTTTTCTTTATATGTATTCTGCCCTCGTGTGCGCTGTGGGCGGAAGGGACAGGGGGTCAAACTCGCGGTTCTCGCGAACCTTACTGTACAGGACATTTAGTGGCACATCACGCCAACTATGAAACTTTACTTTTTCTGTGTATGTATTATGTATGTATCGCCAGAGACACGAGATATTTTGTGATGGTGAGAATGCTCGCGTGATCGCCCAGTTTTCACGGTTATAAACTGAATTAATATCGCTTCTCTTTTACTATACTGTAATCGCGACTGACAGGAGGAGGAAACAATGGCGACAGTGCGCGAGCTAACTTTTAACCTCGCGGTGACGCCACGTTATTTCTCTCAAATCCTTTTGAATTTAATGTACGTGATAAATTCTAAAAGCGGCTAAAGTGTTCCACAGTTATAAGAAACAATTGTATTATTTTTCATACGATACCTGTCTTCATTATCCTCCGCATTAGTTTAAGATCCCGAAGGAACTCTCTTTTTCCAAATTGCTATAAATATCCACATAATTATTGTTTTTTCCTTTCATTGTTCCTGCGTGAACCTCTGTGGATTTCTAAAAGCCCTTCACTTCACTGTTTCTGTTCTTGTTCTTCGACGAAACCCCGAAAAGCGAGCCCAAAAGGGCTGCTAACTCTTCCCTAATGCGCTGCTGTGTCGCATTTGCGCCAGGGCCAAGGGAAACGTGAAAATCCTGGCCGATACAGGTGGCTATATTGTTACTGAGGTTCAATTGATCTCTGAGCAATGCATTACGTTTAGAAATTGGTTGAAAACATTAGCCCCGGTTATACGTTAGTTCTTGTTCTTGAAGCACTATGCTCGCTAATAATTCGTATTACGCAAATGTGAAACATTGACCGTTAGCAGTGCATAACAACGAAGCGGGACATTTCCTCTGGCAAAGGACATTAAATACTGTTTTGCTATAGCCGACATAAATTCGCGTCAGTGTCTCTCCGCGGACAACCGTCAGCCGAGTAATTTATATCCTTGGATAAAAATATATATGTCCACTGAAAAATATGCATTTTTTCATGTGCGATGTGCAGCGATGAAACTGGGAAAATAGCATCGAACTAAAGACGGATCTGGTTTTCAGATAAACAGAAAACATCCGGATGAAAAATATGTTTTTCACTCGCTTTGATATCACAGCGAATGATATGAAATGAAACGAGAGTTTTACTACGTTCGTTCTTTTTTTTTCTCTCTCTTTGTGTGTGTGTGTGTGTGTTGTGTGTTTGGAATTTCAGACTTTGTCGTGCAAGGATTTATGAACATTCGTTCATATACGCGGTAATTTTTTAATCCATTGTCTCTTATCAACGGTCCAGAGCCAGTTGAAAATATTGAATTAATTAACTTCACATGAAAGAGATATACTAGTTCGATTTTTTCACCTGGATTTGCATTTTTAGGACTTTATAGTTCAGCGCCTAGAGCAACATGGAATAGTATTGCAATAGCAACAGTCAAAATCATTTTTTTAAAGAGTTCAAATCACAGGGAACTATTCAGCCCTTTATTCGAGACTCTCGACAGTTTTGTGATGTTAAAATCGTGAAATTTTGCCTGCTCGCGAGTAGTCTGCAGCAGGTGCAACGTCAGAGAGAGTTGCGGAAGTTGCTAGATGCCGAAATCCCGAGAGAGAGTTTTTGCTTCATTTACTTAGTTTCTTCTCTCTCCTAATTTTGCTTGATCGTAATTTCTTTATGTCTTCTATGAGGAAAACTTGAACAAATACTCGATGAAATGTCTTTGAGTCGAAAGAATTTTTTCTACATAACACTCATCCAATCTGACTGATTTCCAAATCAGCATTCATACGTTCAAATAAATCGAATGCACGTAACAACAATTATAAATTTAGTTGGAGGTTGATATTTGCAAACTAAATGCACTAAAGATTTTTCTCGCTTGACATGGGTAGACGAATGTCGCCAGATGGGCAGAATCAAGGGAAACAGTATTAACAGCGAAGCAGGAAAAGATCTTGAGAAGAGGGCAAAGTCCTCTGAGCTGTAACAAATTGCCAATCTCAACCCCATAGCACGGGGACGTTTTCTTTCATCCACATGGAGAAAAGGGAGGAGGAGCTTTGGCCCGGTCGCATCAACATTTCTCATCGTGACCATTACACTATCTTAGTTCTCTGGATTGCGCACGTGCATTCCTTCACGTTTCCTCTTTCGGTCATCTTTTTTTTTTTTTTTGTATTTCGAACAGACCTCCATCCATCTCACGTCAGGAGTTGGAATTCTCCAAACATTTTCGAATTTCATACGAAAACAGAAACCGTAAGACAATAAAGGGGTCATTTGATTTTTTCGAGTCTACATAAATCACTCTTCGATGCTAATATTCAAGAATTTAGTATCGCCTCCTCATAGAAATGGTAAAATGGCACGAAAGCTATCAGCGAACTAAAAAGTCATCCACGTGAACGTCGGTACGATGTGAAAAGAAGGATAATACATATACATCTCATTCTTCTCACCGTTAGACTTTAACGAGAACTTCATAAAGCACGAGAATAAAGGACGAATTTCGCATGAATATCCTATGAATATAATACATAAATGGAGCAAAAGGGCATACGAGAATTTACTACGCTTACCTCCTCAGAAACGACGGAATGACTATGAACAGCTCAAAAGTGCACGAGGTGATGAGAGCGCTAGACATTCACGATACTATATCAAATCAAGTTTCCATTACAAATAATATTGCTGCATATATAGATACATATTTCAAATTTGACCTTATTCTCTACCGAAAGTTGATCTTCTTTTTTCTCAGCTGTTCAATTTGTTATGGAGACCGAATCCATTTCTTCAGCTAAATGGGAAACCCACATTTTTTCATTTCATTACACATCCTCAATTGTATTCATTGAATAATATCTTTGGCTGCAAAATAAATACTTTTCTTAAAGTTGACATGCATAAATCAGTCTTTCTTGAGCCTTGATTTTTCTTTATGCATTTTTCGTAAAATGGTAGAGCACTGAATCGTACAATCGGAATTTTGCCAGATACTTATTTTTTTTTTACTTGTAAAACGAGAAGTTTAAAAAAAATATTGCTCGATGAGGACAAGATAATTGAGTAGAGCACCTCTGCATGAAATTTAATTCAAATTGGTCGTTTATTGCATCGAATGAAAATAATTTTGATGAGTCGTTTTAGTTTACTTTGCTAAGTTTACGTAAGCTCTTAAACTTGTGACCTAAAAATTATATCGTCGCAGTGACTAGTTAGAAACGTAACCGAGATGTTTTCAATATTGTTTTTATTTGTCATACAGTTATTTTAGTATAAAATGGCCTCTGTAAAGAATCGATTGACAAAAGTCATGAACATTCATTTGTGGCAAATGGAAAAGAGAAGTAGAGTGGGAGGGGGGGGGGGGGGGGTTAGGCATTGGATGGCGTTAGTAAATTGAACGACCTATTCGGTGTACATTCAAACAGGGAAATATCTCATGAGAAAAGAGAGATGCAAAATTATGGTACACAGCCTGGGGAATATAAAGTGTAGTACAAACTGCCTCATAAAGAGAGCTGTGTGCTGCCTGGGAAAAGCTCTCGAAAGCCCATGGATCCCGCGGGGGATGACCGAGTACAAGAGCGAGAAGGGGTATGTTAACTTTTGCGCGTTAACGTCCCTCCCACACCACCTAAAACTCCGAGCTCTGCTACTGGATTTACGTTTACAGTGTGGTGGGCTTCACCGTCTTTTTCTCTCTTACTTTTTCATCCTCGTAAAACGCATACCCACGCATACCAGTGTGTATGATAGCTGTCCATTCAGCTCAAGGAAAACGATCAGTATCGAGCTTGGCCAGTCTTTCTAAGAATACTTGAGCGAAATATAGTATTAAAACTTGAAGAATCCAACAATGTTGACTTTATAATACTTTATTATCTTTTGTTTATAATATTGATCTCATTCATTTTATATTTTATAAAATCTCACTCACTCATCATTGAATTTACGGCACAAACCCATACTTTTGAAGAAAAATGTCATTTTAAGAGATTTGATAATATCATCGATACTTTCAAATTAAGTTTCAAATAATGTGGAGACTTAGCTCCTGCCCTGGGACTCAGATCCGGTGTGTAATGACGAATTATTGGACTTGAGGAGTTGTTTCGATGATGACGGGCCAGTTCTTTTTATTAAAGTTTTTCTCTCGAGTATGCGACGGTCCCGTTGATGTCTGAGGGCGAAGAGGATTGATTCCGGACACCGACCTCGTTACTATGACAGGGGTGGGGATGGAAGGAATAGATCGATCGCTCGACAGTGCTCGAGAGTCCAGTTTGACAGCGCGGACTTTTCAAATTGTGATTAAACGCCTTACAATTTTTCTAGTTCTTAAGAGCTCAATCAATTTGATTTTTTCCATCGTTCTGCCATTCACGGTCCGACTCTCGCTCTCCACTAACCACCGGTTTCCGTTTGACCGATAATGCATTATATTTAATCGTCTTGTCATTTCGAATGAGCCGAAGTAGGTTTAAAAATATAAAACGTAAAATAACAAAGTGAAAATTTGAAGAGTTGCTCGTTTGAGGGGAGCTTTTCGTTCTCTTTGTGTCTAAAGAAGCTCACTCGGGCAACACTTACGAAGAAGGTAATCGATGGGTAAACAATATTTCGGTAAACATTGTATAGATGAGCGATCGAAGTAACAAGAAGCTGTCTCTTTCCTTCTCGTTCGTCGCGAGCATAGCGATCGTAAAGCTGCAAGTGAGGGTGGATGTTGACGTTGCTTTTCTCTCCGGCAACATGGGGAACAAAGTAGAGCAAAAGAGATGAGTATAGAGGAGAATAAGCGTGTGGCCACTAACCCCTTTTGTTAAGTGGAGTGTCCACTATACGCCCGGACGGAGGTTGAGCTTTCAAGCTGTACAACGAGCCGCCATCAGGGCCAGAAGACTGGCAGCGTAAACACGTGATATCCAAGATTCTCTTTCGCTCACTTTCCTCTCTTGCCAGTAATCTCGCACAGTTGCTTATAAAGGGTGACTTTGAACTCCTAATCCAAATTTATTCGAGCGACAATAACGCACTTAATTAATTCAACTGCATTTGAAGAACATTTTTCGAGCGAGAAAACAATATTTGGCTTTTGTCTGCCATTGGAGAATCGCCGCTAATGCGAACGTCATGAAAAATCAACTTATTCTTTCTTATTCCAACGAGATCCGAGACACCGCTTGTACGAGGAGTCCGCTCCGAGTATTCTCATTTTCTTTTTATTTTTATCATTTTCCATCTTTTATTTTCGCTATTACTTTTTCTCCGGCGATGGTCGCTCTTCTTAAGAGCCTGCCCATTGTTTACGAATCATTTCCGTTCACCCGAGAGGCCATAAGGCGCCGCCTTCCGCATGCAGAATAAAATGTTTGAAAAAAATAAGTGGTACGCAAAGTGGAAGAGATTACGAGGTGCGAAATAACTTGGTTCCGATAAAAATAAGTGATAATTTTATTCCTTCGTTCACGTATTCGAGATAAAATCTCCCCTCTCTTTTTTCTCCCTCCCGCATTCCCTATATACAGAGCCATTTGCTATGTAACTCGGAAAGTGTTATTGCATTATCACTGCATGAAGCTAAAAACTCCTGTCGATCCCATTCTGCTGCATTGAAACATTCCGATAGTCTTAATATCTGTTCTGTCGTATCGTTGCACTCGAACGTGTTGTCGAACATCTATGCACATATCTATATATATATAAACAAAAGACAATTGAGGACGAGAGAGAAAACTAGAACTCGAGCTTCGGAAGCTGTAACGTAACGATTATCGCATCTTGGGCTGAGCTTCGATCGACCAAAAGAGCATTCTCCTCTATCTCCGCAGTACCAACATGACGTCAGATCCTCGCACAACTTTTCTGGTCGTTATTGGATCACGTCGATTATCTTTTCGGAGTCTCACGGATGCGACAAATTTTTCTAATTAAAGAATCAATTCGCACAATATTCTCGGTGGACGAACGAACAATGAACACAATTCGAAAGAATTGTGCGAAAAAACAGCATGAATAGTGGCATTTTTTCTCTAATACTTGTTAAAACCAGGTTTTTGTTTTCAAACATGTACAGTTGTATTTTATTTTTGTAATTGTTTTATTTTTGATATTCAACATGTGCCTACCGTGTCGTGCCTTTTCTCACGTACCTACATTGCTGTTCCGGGTTGACGCGCAGGCTCGCCTGCTCGCTCTGTACAACGGGATGATAGGAGAGAGAGAGAGAGAGAGAGAGAGAGAGAGGAAAATGGGAGTTCTATCCCTCGGCCCCCCCCCCCCCCCCTCGCCCTCCAGAACACCGAGAACTTCTGGCATTTTGCTGTACACTCTCACTGCTGTTTTCGCTGAATAAATTTAATTTAAATTTCCTGCCCTGTACCATGAACGTTTATTAAGTAAATATATCACCTCAGAGTGAGAGAGAGAGAGAGAGAGAGGGAGAGCGAAAGAGAATGAATGAATTAATGAATTAATGAATGAATGTTGTTTTTCCTCAGTACCATCAGACCATTTTGACAAAAGTGAATTGAAAGCTTATAATATTGGTACGAGATTTCCCCTGTGAGGTAAGATCTGTCCTTTGCAGACTCACCTCGCTCGACTTCTTAATCTTTATGACCCGGAGAAGTGGACAGACTTCACGAATACGGAATTACCGCCTGTTATTCCAGACCAACTTGATATCGTCGACCCTGTTTTATTTAAATGTATAAACAAATGATTTTTTTCTTCGACGTTCGAAATGCTATTAATTTTTTTTTACAAATTCAAACATTCGTATGAACCATGTAATTGTATTTTTTTTTGTTTCTCAAAACTCTTCATACAGTATTTGGAAAACACGCTTGTTTATTTGAATAAAAAATCGACAAGCATTCAAACACGGAGCATAATATACAAACATCATGCTGGAGAAGCTAAAGGGCATTTTATTGATACGGCAGGGGCTGAAACTGTGGGTAAAATAATTTGCAATTGGATCTCGTCCGATTATAAACACGGTATTCACTGCAGACCGATACTTATGCGAGCTTTATTCACAGTGCTTTGTAATTATGGAAATTCACAGGAGTTTGTACACTTTGTTGGATTCGTTGGCAAAAGCCTTTACCATAGAACTCAATAAATGTTCAGCGCGATGGAATTTAATTGAATGTGAAAAAAAACATGATGGATATCAAATATGAAAAATTGTCGACTCATGGAAAAAATTTGTAACGTAAAAAATGACAAAATATATCCTCTCGATGCGGATGTTTGTCTTTGACTGTTTTCATACATTGATTAAAAACATGTAAAAATAAATATGCACGCGTGAATTCACAGAAGGTTTTTTTTCTTCTTTTTTCTTTCAAGAGACCTTGCGTGTTTGACATCAGTTCGAGGCGGTAGTGTACGCGATATCCAATATCCAATTGGATCGATCAAGCATCGGTAGGTACTCTATACAATGTAGTATATAACGGGATAATTTAGCCACAAAAGCTTCTGAGGCGGCATTGAATTACCTCGAGAAAGGACGATCGTGTTCGGGAGGCGGGAAACGAGAAGGAGACAGCTGAGCACATTCGTGAGACCATTAGCGAGAGATATATACTTTGTATACATATATATATATATATTCTGTTATGCATACATAAAGAGAATCGAGCATATTGACTCGGATGATAGTCTACGAAACTTTACTTCTCGGTCTGTTTCTTTTGCACGATGAATCGCAAATACAAGAAGAGAGGATAGAGAGACGCGAGAAAAGTGCTGGTAACACGAAAGACAAATGACACGGAAAAAAGTGAGTTGGGAGAGGAGAAGGTCTCTCTCAATAAATGAGTCCCGAGACTACAATTTGTAACTGGAAGCTTTGCTCGAGAGACTTTTATGCCGGTTTTCAAGAGCACTTCGGTAATAGCCTGTTATGACGAAAGACTCGCAGCAAGTCGCGACTCTTTCGAACTCACTAACTTTATGAGACAATAAAAAAATAATGATCCCTCGTTACGCACTGAAAATCCAAAGGTAACGAATCATGAAAGTGAATGATTAAATGACTAGGCCGCGCATTGTTCCCCTTTGCTCATTACGGCACATGAATTTCAATGGCCTATTCTCGCGGTAAATCGTTGATGAAATTAGTCTGATTGACGCCCCGATCTATCGCTGTAATTTCAATAACATTTAATATTAGAAATTCCGTTATATATCGTTCTATAATTTGGCCAATGGCGACAGGAAATCGATCAAATGGTCGAGATATTATTACACATCAATTGCTTTCATTAACGTTCGCGCCCAATTACCCATAGTTGCACTACTGCCAACAAAGAAAAACGTTAATTGAAAAAAAATATTTCCGCAGTATCGAAAAAAAAACCACATTCATCATTCACCGCATAAATTCCTCATATTTTTCTACGCTACGCCGCGCGTCGAGGATTGACAACGGTGTTACGAAACTGTTGTGCGTTTTGTTGATGTTTTGTCGATGTTCGCCCCAAACACGATGTAACAACAACATTCGATAATTGCTTTTGACGGAGAAATTAAAGAACAATTGGAAGTTTATCGATCACGCTCTGGCAGCTCGAACGAGAGCGGGGAATCACAGCGCGAGGGTAAGCTTTCTATAACCAGAATGCGAAAACTACTTTGGGATTTCAAAGCCTCGAAGCTAGGGTGTATGGGAAAGTATCGATAGAGAAAGAGAGGATAGAGCAGAGGAAGATAGAGGGTTGCGGGAGCAAGCTCTTGCGCCCTCCTTGCCTGCGGCACACGAGGACCAATCGGCTGTGCTGGAGTATCGATTATCGATATTTATTGCCACGCAGTCAACTCTCGTCTCACCTAAATATATTTCTCTCTTCACACACCTATACACGCACACGGGTAGGTTATGCATTCGCGTTGTGCGATGCATTCTCCAATTTATGGATTAAAAAAATATATATATATCTATACAATATACATGTGTGTGTAGTGCGCGTTTATAACGACGTTCAACCGAAGCTGATCATCGGGTAAAATGAGACGGCCAGTTTCTTCGAATCGTTTGTTAACGCGATTTTTCTATAGCTTTCTTTCACTTCCTACCGAACTTGTGTTTTCTTATTCCGAAAAATTCGTCCAAAAATATTAGTTCAACATGCACATTTGAAACAATGAAGCACTTTGATCATTCAATAAATTCGTTAATAAAATAAATCCATTTCAGGCTTCAGTTCGTGTGTTGGGGAATGAGTTATTTTCGCTTCTCGTCTTTAAATCTGCGATCAAGTGTGTGAGAAACAATCAAACTATTTTTTTGTTCATACTGAATGGATGTACTTTGTGGTGGAAAATGATTTGATGGACGGATTTTTCGTTTCTATCTCTTCCGGATATCATCGAATTGCAGTTTTTCTTCGGCTAGATGTTTGCTTTGTATAAAATGGTGAAATAAAAGAAGATTCGCGATACTCGTTATCTCTTCTATTTTCTCTGTTTTCTTCGACGAATCGTTGAGTATTTTTATATCTATACTGTGGCACAGATGAGACGAATTGAGTAGGTTAGAAACGAGGTCAGGTGAGCAACTGAAGACAGAGTCAATTACCAGAAGCCCATCGGTCTTGCGGTGGTCCACGATCTTGCAGACTCTGGTTCTTGGATCCATCGAGTGCACCAGGTCTGTACATTATTTACGGATACACTGATAATAGCAATGACAAAGTCCCGATACAGGAGATGAGAAGGCGAGAGAGGTTGGACGCACGTTTGTTATAAAACTCGCTACCGGTGCTTTTTGCGACCGACTTTTCTACGGCAGTTGCAAAAAAGAGTTTTCTTCAAATTCCACTGACTGAGCACAGAGCTTCTAACTATAGATAAAGCCCTGAGAACGACAGAGTAAAAGAGAGAGGCAGAGAGAGAGAGAGAGAGAGAGAGAGGGAAAGTCTTTTGTTCCCTGTTGAAAACGGAAGCATGTCCTCGCTCAAAAAGGAACAGCGGTTATAGCAACACGCCGTTTGTACGAGCCGAAAAAAGTTACAAACTTTGCTACTCTCGCTTTTCCTCTGCGTATCTGTTTCTCTCTTTCTCATATTCTCTCTCTCAATGTATTTCTATTTTATTTCTTTTTCTCTATGCGCGGATTCGAAGCTTTCGCAAACGACACAATAGTGGAAAACCGTCGAATAAAACGACGAGAATATGACTCCCTGGAGAATCTATTTTCCAGCTTATTTTTTGTTTGTTTCAAGCAATCAAATTCAGCAGCTTAAAGAGAAATAGAGTGTTCACATAGGATTATAGATGGAAGAAAATAGAAAATATTATCCCCATTGGAAAAGGCTGATGAGTATAAAAAAATGTTAATTCGGACGGCACGTGTTTTATGATACGACGAAACAAGAAAATTCGGTAAACTTGATGTGTTTTTATCTCTTATCAACGTCTTGCACGATTTAAACGAATGTGATTTACAAATTCCCGTAGATCGGGCGAATGCACATCGAATGAAATGGAGAATTGTAGGATCTACATGAAAAGCCTCGAACGACCGTGCGATGGTATACGAGAGGAAATAGAGGAGTGGGGCTTTCTGCGGTTGGTGAGTAGATAGCTACCGTAGTACTCAGACTGCCAGAACTGGTTAGAAAGAATCTTTCTCTTGGTTCACTCGTCGTCCAGCTATACGTGTATATATTAAGTACGCCGCATCCATCTTGCTCGTCTTACACGTTCCGTCCTACTCTCTCTCAGCATATTTGATAAAATGTAGATGTTCAATTGAATTTTCTATCAGTCACTGCTCTACTCAGCCCGGATCTTGGATCTTGGCTACTACCACTGCTTTTCAACCTTATATACCAAAGATCACGGTTCACACGTATATACACCCAAACATATCCCACGATCTCTATAACTATGGATCTTATTTTTCTCTTACATCGTGCCACCGGCATGAATCAATAACGGTAAGAACCGCATGAACGTTTTGTTATTCCAGTAGCGCACACACTGGTTGAAAGAGGGCTGAAAAGGAAAAAAAACGTAAGGGAGAGCCCGGAGGATAAACACAGTCACTTGTCAGCGGAACAAAACGTTTTTTTCTTGCTAGAAAAAGAAATCTTTCTCTAACGCGATGGAATGGATGAAAGAAGTAAAATATCGCAGACCCAGGTACAGTAATTTGATATCATTTTTTCGCTTTTCTCTGACACTCTTTCGACGAGTATTTTTATCGTATTTCTTCCACATTGAAACTACTAATCGATATCTGTTGTTTAGAATTTGCTTCACTTTCTGAAAGGGCGTTACAAAAGGGCCGAAGTACGAGAGAGAAAGAAAATACAACAAATGTTACGAACGAAACATCGCGGAAATACGTCGTCAAAAGTTTGATGTAGCTTCGAACTCTCCTACTTCGACCCTTCCCTTCTTCGTCGTCCGTGATTCTTTTACAGGTTTTCTACTCTCTTTCCATCCTTCAGGCTTTCCCGATTTTCAATCTGTGCATTTTATGAGCACTACTTTCGTCGTTGGCGTAAGCTTTTTGTGCGCGGTCTACTTTTACCTTCGAACCATCCTTTTTTTCTTATCTGCCAGCAACTTTTTCCAAAGTTCTTTCTATACAGATATATACAAGCATAAAAAGCTTACAAAGTTTGTGCGCCCTTCTTCCGTTGTTTTCGCGGCGTCGATGAGGCACACGATTTCCCATTCAACACAATGCAAAAATACATTATCGCAGTGCATTTTTTCTCATTTTTATCTTATAGTGCAATAGAAACTATCCATATCGTTTATCCATCCAAAGTTAAGCAGTCTCGCGGGTGATGTCAATACTTGGCCATGCATCGACTTGGGAATCAATCACTCGGCTATGGAGACAGTTTTTTTGAGTTTCGGACGGTGAAAATCAAACTGAAACTCATTAAAATATCGCTGCGCCAGTATCCACCGGGTTTCGCGTCGCTTCTAAGTCTCATAGGAACAGGAACAGGATGTGCTTCGAAATGTGTGCTTTGTTGTTAATCGATAATATACAAAGAGATGCATCGCTTCTAACGGAATAAACTGCGAATACAGATCCGAGCGAATGAGTCTTACATGAGAAGGAGTAGACACGGAAAAAGCTTTATCTCGCAGCAAATCTCGGCGGGTATGCGATTTCGCATTGTCGGATCGGAGTCTTGGCGTCGCGAGGAACGCGTCAGTCCGTATTTTCCCTTTGCTTCTTCTCCCTCACCCCTTTATTTTCCCTCTACATCCTTCCTTCCCTTCGCCACTGTCGATCGGATGGAATTTACAAGAGAGTAAAATTCTTGGCATAAACCAAAGTTCCCCGTTGCACGTTCCATCGACTTTTCCATGGCGGCCAGAGCTGCATCAACCCAGACTCCATCCTCGATCTCTACATCTCCCTGTCGTCTGTCTTTTAGTCGACCTTCGATATCGATAGTTTGCCGCGTTTTTTTCAACGACAACAAAAACTCGTTCACACTGAATATCGCATGAGTCGAAGAAACGCGCGCATAGCTCAGAATAAAAAATCTATATGGATTGATAAAAGTGTCTCAAGTGCAAATACATGACATTCCTTATATGCATATCAAGCATTCGATTGAAACATCTGACAATAGCGCCTTGAGACATTTATCCGTACAATCGAAGACACGAACATTTCTTTTCGTTTCATTTCTTCCAACGCGCGAAATCCAACGATACCCTCAATATCAGTGAGTGATTCCATTACAAATAAATAAATCTTGTTTTCATTTTTCTATTTTTATGATTATTTGATCAATTATATGTCCATCTAGTGAGGTATAAACCAAATATAAGAAATAAATTCACGACCATTCATCCTCTATTCGAGCGAATATTGATTGAAATTTGCTTGGTTCCAAATCCAAATGAATGATTAAAAAAATTGAACATGTTGTAGAAGTCGGAAAACTGCCTGAAAAAGCTTCGATAATAACTCATGAATACGAAAAGCTACATCGCTGGTTTCGTAAAATGCTCAATAATATACCAATGTGTGTATCAATAAAATTTAACGAAAAAGGTATTGCGAAAAAGTCCATATTGAATCCATATCCATGCAACTTTCTTTGGCATGCTTCGTAGGTGCTTTTTGTATTATATAGAACTTTCATATACAGTATATAGATGCGCGATCGCAGAGAGAGAAAAAAGTGAAGCTTTAACGTGTCTCAAAGGAACTTCTTTTCTCTTCGTCCGATTCACTCTCACGTCGAGGAGCCGAAATATCTATATATTAATTTTCCCTCTTGCGAATATAAACTTCGTCCGGTGACGCATCATTTGCGTGATGCATTCAAGTGAAAAAAGAGGGCCAGTGAGTAACTTTCATAATAATTCCCGCAGCCCCAAAGGGGACGTGAGATATTCACTTGGAGATGCGATCGTCATATGCGGTGAGGATAAGATCGGCCGCAGGCAGAATTATAAATAAAGGTATGTATGTATATACAGAGGTAAATATATATATAATTACAGGTTATTCCATGTCACCGTAACCTACTTCATAAATTTATAGAACCATTATTGACCGTTCGAAGTCAATTTATTGAAAACAAAAAAGTATCAGAAGCTAGTTAAAATTCGATGAAAAATTCAAAAATCTTCAATCGACGTTTGTATTATTTTCCTAAACCGAAATATAATTTGAAAAAATATCTTCCGGACCCGGAGAATTGTTCGAAACATTATTTTTCAAATTCTAATGGACCGTAGCCAACTCACAAATGTATCCAATGAAAAGTAAATGAAATCGGGATGGAATGCCCTTTATAATGTGTTTTACGCCGTTACGGTTCGCAGATATGCACGCAACGGATTTGTGATTACATGCTGATAGATGTATGCATATATATTGAGGTGTGCGTGTACTTCATACGCACACCAAGTATTGCACACAGCTTGCGGCAGGAAGAGGTGGAGAAAGGTACCCACGAGCACCCTTTACGCAGTGCTCGTGGTCTGGTTCAAGCCCATTGGCATAGAATGCGACGTGCTCTTGGTTTGCGGCTATTACCTCAACCCTTATATCTCCAGCCTCAGGGGGAAATAATTTTAGATACAGAAGTTGAGCATGACACCATACGCGGCATGGCGCTCGCTCGTTTGGAAAAAAAAAAGTGACATAATTATCATTTGCAGTGTGTCGTAAAAAGTTCGCCAAAAGGTTACAGCGTTTCGAATTCAATGCGGCGTTGTTAAATTTCGAAAAGAAACAAAGTTCAATAGCAACGTAGGCTATAACCGTTTTTTCCGGGAACAAATATCGAAAAACTATAAATAAATAAAAAATCAATGCTTCAGTGGCCACTTTTATTGGTTCCAAAGTTTTCCTGTCAACTTTGATGAAGAAAAATAGTAGCAAAGGTATTTCGTGCCTTTTGTTTTTTCCTGCAACACTATTTTTGATAGACAGCCGTGGGAGGCTGAAAGTCTACGAAGTTTACAGATTGATGATGGCAAAAACTATTTTTCAGTGTCCGCGTCGTTGATGTGCAACACTGTGTAGTAACATTATGTATATGGAATACATATATATATATATATAGCATTTATAGATAAATATGGGATAAAAGTTACGAAATCGCGAGTGCCAGCTAAGTGGGAGGGCGTGGAACGGCGCGCGACGTTCCGACCAACTTCACCGTCACAAATAATTCAATTCGCCGTTGGACAGTCCCGGACGTGGGATTCCGCAGAGAAGAAGACTCCGAGAAGAAAACAGAGGAAACCAGGAGAGATGGAATTGACGATGGAAGTTGTCGAACTGTATATATATACGAGAATATATATATTTTTATATATAAATATATAGCACCACGCGCTATTTTTCTTTCTTCCGGCTCTCACCAATCGCTCCATGTCCATATCTTCCAATCTCTTTCTCGCCAAGATCCGAGCCCAAATCTATACGTATCTTCACTTCCATAGATATGGACGATATACGTTATATATACAACAGAAACTGTCTACGATCAAAACGAGTTATGGAAAAAAATAGTCAAGAGAAAAGTGAGATCGAGATATTTGATTGCTCGTAGAGTACAACTCGAAAATCGTACTTCGATGAATCGATCATAAATCAATATGTTAGACGAGGTCGTCTGGACTTCAACTCATTGTCAAAATGTTAAAAATTTACTTTCACCGCGATGAAACAACACACAGAATATAACAAAATTATGCTTTATTTGTTTTTCTGTTTTCGTATTTGATTAAAAAAATAGTGACTGAATAAAATAAGTCGCGGAGCTTCTGGTCGATTCCAAATGGAATCTGTGATCACAGTATTTGTGATGAGTTTGATAAAAATAAACAAAATTCCCAGCGATACTCGGGTTCAAATCGATTTTCGCATTGACTGTAGCTTCAGGATAGATATTTTTGTTGTATATTCAAAAGTCAATACATTTTACAGGGTTGTTGAAGAACGAACAGAAAAGTTACGTGCAGAAGATTACAGCAATATACTGACGGTTAAGCTTTAAGATTGCAAGCATTTCCTTTTTCAAATGTATCGATGAAAACGACCCAACCTTCAAATTCTGGTTAAACTCGTCGGAGGTTAGTGCCGCACGAACGCTCAGTACCGGGTGATAACATTTTTTCCAATACCTTTTCTTTTCATCTATTTCGGTGGACTGAAATCAATATTTCTTGGGGATCCTCAATGAATATCGTGTTACAAAGTGTTTCATTTTCAACCTTTTTTTTTAACGCAAAGTTTGAAAAATAATGACTTTATTATTCAAAAAAATGAACGACGGATAAAGTAGTGTTAAAAAAATAATTAATTACCGAAATTTCGACGAGCTGAATGGATTGTAGAACGCGTCATAGTGCGGGGACTGTTGCTGCTGAAAGTTGACGTTATGTTGATAACTTTTATAGTGTCATAGTGATTACTCAAGGACGGACACTATGGGCTTCGTATGGACCTATTGACATTAATCTTATCGATTTTCAGCATGTAAAGTATAAACTTCCGGGTAGAGAAACAATAGCCCCTTAAAACTGCCAAACTATTGCATTTGACGGCTTGTCCCAACAGATGCTTAACACAGCGTTGTTGAGGCTGTCTCACACTATTTCTCGCATCATTGCTATTGTTATAATTTGAACGATTAGTATACAGCGAAAACTTAGTGACTTTTAAATCGATTTTGCATTTCGCGATTGTCCTATGCTGGCAGGGCAATCAATAAAACTTGGTTCCGTAGAACTAATCTCACAGGAAATTCATCCGCGCCAAACACAAACAAACTAATAAAACTCAACTATAAACACACTCTGAGTGCATTAAATCACGGGATGCGTTGAAACCAAGGCCTGGCGTGAAATTTTTTCGTGTCTGGAATCACGGAACGCATAAATCAGTTGAGTGAGTGGAAATATTCAACGACGATGGACGATTGGGGACAAGGTTTCGGAGACGAGTTTTCCTGGGCATAAATGTTACAAGTCGTTTTGCGACCCTGGCAAGAAAACGTTCCTGGGAACGATCAATTTTCAAGTGAGTTCATTGTAGATTTTGAATTCCGAGGGTTTGACTTCTACTCGTCAAATTGCAATTGCCGCGTTTGTCAAACAATATTTTGATATTAATCCAATCACTCCTTCACTTCCTCTGCGCTGTTATCATTTGTCCACAGTCTTTAATGCATAATTTCCCTCTAGAGCGATGAGTCCGATATAATCGCGCACCCCGGAAGCGAATACTCCACAATTTTACTATAATAGAGATAAGCGAAACACTATATTCCGGTATCCGTTAGGATTTCCAATGAAATCGCCATTTAATTGATAATGCTTGCTAAGCAGCAGGAGCAGAGTTCTTCCGGTTCAAATATGATCGTATCCAATGATTTTTTAATAAGTTTGAGAAACTCGTTCAATCAGAAATATGAACTACTGATCGTATCGAAACTCCAGAACACTTACCATCTAGATGCTGCAATAAAAAAATCAAATTATCTTTTCAAACGTGTGGCAGATCTACTGATACGTGTAACAATACGAATCTAAATGTTTGAAGAATAAACACTCCAGAATATACAAACGCTTTCGAAGAATTCCAAGTAAAAAGAGCATAAAGTACCACAATTTTCAAAAGTGAATATCTCGGAGCCTTGTATTCAACTTTCTCTTCTTTTTTTTATCACTTTTTTCTCTGAAATTGTGTCCACCGTTAAAATTTTACCAGGCACCACACCGTATTGTCGCGCTTGCCTCTTTTATTTTATCTCTCGTCAAACATACGCGCTTCCTCATACCCTTTTTCATCCTTTTCCAATTACCATTACCACCCAATCTCTTGGTACACCGAGGCATATTCAATCTATGTATGTATATAAATATACACATACGTCTGTGTGTGTGTGTGTGTGTGTGTGTGTGTGTGTGTGTGTACACATAAGTATGTATGTGTGAATTCACCACTCTAGATAATTACGAGAGCCCTTAGCCCGTCGTTCTTGTACATAAGATATATGTACGTACTGTATACGCGTAGCAACAGATGTAGTCCCTTCCACAGCAGAGCGTTGAACGTTGCTGTGGAAGCTTGAAAGTTACGATGTGCTTTAAAAATAAATTACCGTAGGACCCGTGAACATTTCGATTTTATTTCGATTCCGAAAAAAACGTTAAATCCATTTCCACGAAACTATTTAATTATCGTTATGGAAACAGTCTGTTTTTTTTTGTTCATTAAACCTTGTGAACAATGGATCAAATTCACCTCGCAACGTAGTCCAGTAAGTTACCAAACAATGCGCACGGCGAACGAGAGGTGAAAAAAACAAAAAAAAACTCTCGCAGGAACACGGGATTTCAGCAATTCGTAAAAATAATTGGTGGCAAATACCCCACCAAACTGCGGTAACTGACGAGAGAATGTGTGTTGCATGGATATCGTGCTGGAATTCATAAAAACGATAGAAAAACAAAAAAGAAAAAAAAAACTAATATTGAAAACGTATAAATGGAAAACAAGCTGAGATTGCAAGGGAAGGGGGATGTTGAGTACATCTACTAATGGAAATTGAAATACCATATAGTTGCGATTCGTAAAATTTTATGCTATCATAGCTGGGATTGTGATACGGTATATCTCGTTCCTTTCCCACTGATCCACAGGCATCGACGTAGTGACAATAAAAATAAAAAAACACACAAACAAGAGTACTGGGAAAAAAATAAAAACAAAAAAATAATAATCGCGGGTGGATGTATAAAGGAGAATGAAAGGAGGAGTGTGGAGATGTATGAATTTCATATATTTTTCTATGTGTGTATGTATAATCGTGTATTATTGGAGCGAGTACCGCTGGGATGAGGAAGGATCGTGGTTAAAAGTAAATTGATATTTCCATCACGATCGTCGTTGGTTTTAACGACTTTCGGTGGTTGAGTTTCCGTCCTCTCCCTCGCCTCCCACTCCTCCCTTCACTCATACACACCCACTCACATAAATATAGACATTCACACACACGGTGTATCGGTCATTGTGCAGCAAAACAATGAAAATAGAAGATGACGTCAAAACAGCCTTCGCGTCCCGCGAAACGATACCGAGACTCGAGGAGCAAAAAAAAAAACGCGATATGATCGCACATAGCGCGAAGATATATAGAATCTATGTGTGCTGAAAAGAAAAACGAGAGGTCGTAGCCAATCTCATCGAACTCGAGGGAAAACGGAATTAAAAATCGTTACGGCTATCCACCGATTCTCACTTCGCGTCGTAATACTCCTCCGCACTTTTCTCCCCCATCAACGACGACACTTATTTTTTAACGACTACCCCGCGTGAAAACGACAATGTGCAAGTGCGAATCCTCCAACCCCTCGCACAGCAAACCGACCAATTGCCTTCCAATCTTATTGCTCTCTTCCTTCATTCGATTTTTTTTTCTTACACTCGGAGTAAATGCGTGTTTTCTTATATACGCGTGTAAATAAATAGAATGAAATCGTCGCAATATTTTGAAAGCCAACAAATGCAGTTAAGGAGGTGCTAGGATCACGGAAAATCTGATTGAAAAATAAATAAAATAAATTTTGAAACATATCCACAAAGTGGTAGCCTGCATAACACAAAAATTTCAGTCCGAAAGTTGGATTTGTCGTAATAATCGTATTTTTAGAAATAAATTACTGCAGAATGTTCCAAGATACAGAATTGATTGATTTTCAAAACGAATCCTTTGAATTGAATTGACGAAGTCGAAGGTGAAATCGATCACAACAATAGTTGTAATGAATTCATAACCTTGGGAGAATACGTAGCAGAATTGATCTCGCGGCATCGAGTATGTATTTGAAAAAGAAATACCTCGACGATTTAGGTATTCACGCAGAAAATCGTTGGCCATTTTTCAATATAATTTTTAACCATGAACGACGGCATGTTTTTTACATTTTTTTCTTCGATAAAAAAGAATCCGTGGTAAAGACGATAGAAGCAGGTTGAACGGAAATATCGAGAAAGGAAGGAAAGGAAAAGGGGCCGCGTTTCAAGTACAAATATAGTGGGTAAAGAATGCCAAGGATCTTACGATTACCCTCTATGTGCGGGTTCCGAACGGTCGAAGCCGAGTTTGTGGTGATGACAGGATGATATGTCAAAGCATTGTCCCTTCTCGTTCTCCGTTCCATAACGGTTTTGAGCTCCACTATCGCGCTCACTCCCTCTTATATTTCAT
Source organism: Campoletis sonorensis (assembly GCA_013761285.1). NCBI lineage: Eukaryota > Metazoa > Arthropoda > Insecta > Hymenoptera > Ichneumonidae > Campoletis > Campoletis sonorensis. Next base: position 248,954 of record JACEOJ010000197.1, read on the forward strand.
CGTGAGAGATGCTTGCGCGACCTCTCTTTCGTAGCCTCCTTCATTCCTAACGGTTCTGGCGGTGCTTGCAAATACTGTCACTCTCTCCCTCACTCTTTTTAGACGCTATATCTCGCCTCGTACATTTTTCCCCAAGCTTTATGACAAGCTACAGATTTTTTGCCTCAGAGTTGCGGGCAAAAAACTCGATAGCAGACCTTTTCTAGAGGCAGCGGTGCACATGGATCGTTGCATTCACATGCACGTGCACATCCGTTTCTACCCAACTTAATGACCGCAGAAACTAAGAAAAAAAAAGGATTTATCAGCTACTCGACGTGATCTGTTGATCAACGAGTTGTTAATAATTCTATGAACGAAACAATTATCAAAAGAAAATGAATAAAGCAACGAGAAGCAAACCTTGTCTGCCCTCGAGGCCTGGAAACATTATTTTTTCTCCATATCGTCAGTCCATTAGACGAATTAATGTGAACCAAAGAGTTCGAGAGCAAAATTTTGGGCTGGTGAAGCGTTTCTTTGGGCCACTAACCTTTTGATTAAAATAAAATGATTTTAGGCATTCAATGTCTTTTCACACGATTAAATCTCGAAGCAAAAATAGTCCATTTGAATAAAACAATTGAAAGATCTCACGAGCCCGCCGAAGGCGGGCGAAGTTTGATCTCAATTATTCGAGTGTCTCGCACGAGAGATTACGAAGGTAGTATCGCTACTCTCATGTCTTTGACCACAAGTTCAGAGCTAAAAAGTGAACGACTGGGGCGCCCTTCGTCATCGTGGCGCTCCCCCATTACTATTCGATCATTAGTTTAAAGCTATCGAATTTTTAATTTTATCTGAAAAAAGGGATGGGTTAAATTCAGTATTATTTGGGTGGGAATCTCTCGTGCGAGACACTCGAATAATTGAGATCAAACTTCGCCCGCCTTCGGCGGGCTCGTGAGATCTTTCAATTATCCTTCGTGTCTCGCACTTCGAGATTACGAAGGTAGCTGTTTAGAGCATTATTTTCTCCATAACAACTTTATTAATTGAACTAACGTTCTTACAGCATAAAATGAAAAATGAGATTATCATAGTTTAATTAATATAATCCATTTAATTATACTGATGCACCGGGTGTTAACACCGCTTTTGCAAACATATTATCACGAATAAGTATTGGCTGGTGGTAAAAATCGGCAAACACTTTAGAGTTCTGGGACCAGCCTGCCACCTTTTTAATTTCCTCAATACTGACCCCTTTGTCATATGCCCTAGACGTCGATGCATGTCTCGTAGAGTGCGCCGTGAATCTCTTATCAACTCCCAGTGAGACCAACGTCGTCCTTATCCACCGACTGATTGTTTCTCTCTTGACCGCACTATGTGGCTTATTAAACGAGATGAACAAAGAATCAACATTTCCCCGAAGCTCTTTTGTCACCAATAAATATTGGGTCAAGGTCTTGGCAATACACAATTGTGGTTTGTCCAGAAAAAACGGAAGACTTAAAACCGGCTGCGGAGCTCCAGGTCTAGATGTTTTGATTTTGCCGGGAATTCGAATTTCAATTTTAGACTCCGAAACAATAATGTTCGAGATGTTGATCAACGCCAACGTTTGACAACGATGTGCTGTTCCCAAGGCCAATAACACAACCAACTTTTCGGTCAATTTCTTCAAAGAAAGTTCACTTAATGGATCCCATGTTGCCAGCTTCAATAACACAGGGTCCACGTCCCAAGTATCCTCGTATTTAGGACATCCTGGTCTCATCCTTGACGAACCTTTGATGAATCGACTTATCAATGGATTATTTGCAACATCCTCGCTTGCAATCAATGATAACGCCGCTCTAGCCGAGTTCAGGGCGCTGTATCCGATCCCATCATTGAATCTTTCCGCCAAAAAAGTCAAAATTTTTCCTCCAGACACCGTATACGGATCACCATTGATCTGATTATTCCATTGCCACCAGAGCTTCAGAGTTCCATTATAATTTTTTAAAGTTGACTCCGCTAGTGAAGCTAGCGAGATCTCTACCGCCTCTTTAGGCATGCCTCTGATCAAAAGTGCTTGGCTGACAACTTGGCGGCAACCAGGGTAAGCTTTGCAGCCAAGGGATGATGCCGTGACCTGCATGGAGAAACCAACAGACTAAGATCTGCCTCAAACCAAATCCATTCTCCAACGGATAGTTCTTTAAAGGCTGGAAACCAAACTTGAGTAGGCCAATGAGGTACAACTAAAATACCTGCCGCTTTATCATCTTTGATTTTCTTTATTACTTTAGTTATTATGGAAAAGGGAGGAAAAGCATAAAAACTCCAATCGGACCAACTAACTGTGAAAGCGTCAAATGCGAAGGCTTCCGGATCTCTCTTCCATGAACAATAAACTGCGCATTTAGTATTGATCCGAGAAGCAAAGAGATCGATTTCCAACTTCCCGAATCTCTGGATGATTCTTTCAAACGCATAACTTGCTAATTCCCACTCCGCATCTGAATTATCGATCCGCGATGATCGATCTGCTTCCACATTCTCTTTGGACGGGATATACGAAGCATACACCCATAATTTGCGATCTTCGCACCAATTCCATAAGTCGCGCGCTAAATTATGAAGCGCAGCATAGCGCACACCGCCCATTCTATTGATGTAAGCCATCGTCGTAGTATTGTCTACCATAATCAAGACGTCAGTGTCCTTCAAATCCGCTGCAAAACACTTCAAAGCCAATAAGGCCGCTTTGAGCTCCAGATGGTTTATGTGGAGCCTTTTCTCCTCCTGACTCCATAGCCCATTAGCACTTTCGCCGTCATAAAAAGCACCCCATCCGGACAGCGATGCATCCGAGTAGATTGTTCTCTTGTACTGGTTATTCCTCACCTTCTTACTGGCCGTTGGTAAAGTCTTTAACCACCAATTCCAATCCTTTAAAGTAAATCTTGGTACCCTCATAAGTGAGTCAAAACAACCCCCACTCTTCACTAAGGCTTGGACCTTTGCCCTTTCGAACGATCTGCAGTATAACAAACTGTACTCAACTGCCGGACAACACGCGACTACCGACCCAACAACCTTAGCAAAATCACGGATCTTCACCATGCCTTTTTTCTTAAGATTTTCGATCTGTTTTTGTACTGCAACTTTTTTCTCTCCCGGAAGCTCCACTTTCATTGCGGACGAATCTAGTATAAAACCCAAGTACTTGCATCTCCTCTCGGGCTTCAACTTGGACTTTTCAACATTCACAATAAATCCTAACCTCTCCAGTAAGTTAATCGTTTGACTCAGGTTCTCACTGCACTCCGTCACCGAGTGTCCTAAGCATAGAAAATCGTCCAAGTATACCACTGACAGAAACCCTTTCAATCGAAGATAATTTATTACTGGCTTCAACAATTTGGTGAAGGTAAATGGACACGTGCATAAGCCGAAAGGCAGACAAACAAACTCATAAATTTTTCCTTGAAAGGTGAATCTCAAAAACTTTCGATGTGGTTTCCAAACTGCGATCAGAAAGTAAGCATCTTTAAGATCCACCGTTCCCATGAAAATACCTCGTTCTAGGAGATTACAAGCAGACCTCAGATCCTCAAGTTTAAAATGTTCTGCATCGATGAACTCATTCAAACCTTTCAAATTCAAGATGAACCTCTGACGACCGTCCGCCTTAGGAACCAAAAAGAATGGTGACAGAAACTGCCCTGACACCTCTTTCACTTCCTCAATCGCACCTATCATTAGCAGTCTATTGACTTCCGATTGAATGCTTGTCATTTCCTGGTCCGACCAGACTCTATCAGGTCGCGCACGGGCTTGTACAGGTAACGATGTAAAAGGTATTTTATACCCTCTTATACACTGAATGATAAATTTATCCTCAGTGATTGATTTCCAGGCCTCTAAGAAATACGTCAAACGCCCCGCATACATACTCACATTGTTTTTTGAAACTAACGGTTTTGAAACCGCTGGTTCTGCTGACGATATTGGTTCGATTTGGGATATGTTTGCTTGGCTGGGTACTTGGGAGGCAGTGATTTTCTCGCCGATGGAAATTTCCCGCCCGTCTGAGACACTGGCCTCTTCTGACTCGACGAGCTCTTGGAGTTTAAAGAACCGAGGGGCCTATACGGTTTCTTTGGCGGAGCGGTTTTCATTTCTTCTCCCACTTTTTCAATGGCCTTGATCTCCTTGACCTTGTCAACAAGATTTTCGCCAAACAAGAAACTATCCGGTTCTCTCTTTTCCAGTGCCGTGGCCCATTGTTTCGACAATGTAGGCAGAATGCAAGCTCTGCGCGCTACCGTTTGAGATTTGTGAATTTCAATTAATATTTTTGCTGCATCCCAAACTTGCTCCAGTCTCTTAACATTTTCTGGATCTTTAAGGGGTACTAAAGATTCAATTACTGGAGCCAGAGCAGCCAAGGCAGATCCCGCAAACTTCTGAGTAGTCCCAAAATATTTATCCCGCTTGAGAGCCGACTCTTTCAAATTGCCTGCCACCTCGTCATTCAAAATCGGCGGTTCCAAAGAAAGCTTCCCTTTCCTGGGGTACTTCTCTAAAAGTGCCTCCTTAGTCTCTTTCTTTAACCCTTCCGTCAGATATTTCTTCCAACGATTGGATACACTAGAATGCAGAACAAGTTCAGGTTCCGCCTGCCCTGGTTCTTCTCCGAAAATACGAAGAGCGTCATCATCCAATTCCCATGGATTCTCATTTTCCTTGTTTTTAACCGTTTCACCTTCCTCTGCCTTCTCATTCAGAATGACCTCCGGATTCTTGGGTGTCGCATCAACGATCGACACCACTGGAATAACCTCATCCGCATTAACCTCTGGGTCTTCCTCACCAGAATGACCCGCTTGAACATCAGAACCTGCGGCCATTCAAGCTTATTTAATTCTTTTCGATTAAAATTTCTAGGTTAATAATTACGCTGTTTTGATCTCTCGGATAAAACAGAGCAATACTAATCTCTACTTTATCTTTCAGATAAAGTCAGATTCCCATGTGAGCTTCATTTTACCTCTCGGATAAAACAAAACCCTTCTATGGTCAGACATAATCATTATGATTATTCCTATTTGAGAATCGTGTTTAGCCTCTCGGGCATGACGATTAAAGGTAAATTCCATGAATACATTGTGATTGCATCTCGTGTTCACAATTAATTCCTCTTTTTTTTTTTTTTTTAATTACCTTCTTCTTCTGATATATCTGTCTCTTTGTGCGAATTTTGGCGTCCTAAGATGGCCTCTTTAATCATCGCGAATCCCGTTGTCAACTCCTCCATTCCGTCCTCTAACTTGCGAAGTCTTTTGGACGTCCTTTCAGCCGAACGATCCCGACTTCTTGCTCTCTTACTCTTACCCATTCTTCAAATATAATTTTATTAATAATTAATTTAGAAAAAAAAAAATTTGTTCACTTTCGCCCCAAACGTGTGATCTGTTTGACACAAAAACAACGAATGATCGAATAGTAATGGGGGAGCGCCACGATGACGAAGGGCGCCCCAGTCGTTCACTTTTTAGCTCTGAACTTGTGGTCAAAGACATGAGAGTAGCGATACTACCTTCGTAATCTCGAAGTGCGAGACACGAAGGATAACTGTCATTTTCGCAGATATCAATATTTTCGACTATTTTTACTGTTTTACTGGTATTTCCACGGTGTTAATTAAACGTTATCCAAGAAAAAATGTGCGTTTAGCAGAGTTCTGGGTCGCGCGATTAAGCGAAAAGGAAAAGCTGAGGGTTTGGTAATTGTGACGATGCGCAGGCTGGAATTTTGCAGTCGGGAAGAGCAAAGTGGAGAGTCTGGGAAAGGAGAGCGAGCTGGATACTAGCCATTCGCTGGCTGCTTTGCAAGATCAAATTAGAACTTTACCCAGTGACAAACGAGCGAGAAAACTTAGGGGTTGTATGAGTCTGTCTCTCCTCGAGGCACGTCTCTTTCTTTCTCTCACGTTTTAGTACGATTTCCACAGTCGCTTCTGCGTGGCAAACCCTGGCGTAGAGCTGCGAGGACTTCACAACTGTGGATGAGAATGCAGGACCCTGCAACGCTTTAAGCCACCAATTTGAATTTTGTTTTTCAAGCAAAGTAATCTCGAAATTGTACGAGTTCCAGTTTTGCTGCTGCAGAATCGTGAGTTCATATATCGAAGAAGTTTTGCTACGCGATAGTGGTTGAGTTCCTGATTCTCCCCTACGACGTCGCATTCACCATCGCGAGCAGCGATTCTCGACGCTTTTTTTTCTTCTTCTTAGGGAAAGTACAGTCGTACGAGCCTCGCGACGGTTACTAGTGAAACACATCTCCAAAGTCTGGGGAGAATTCTCCGATATCCGGAAAGACGAGAGCTTTGGTAATAAATAAGCATCGCTATTTGGATGGTGGCGACACGAGCTGTAGCATAGGGGTTGAGGCTCTGACTATGTGCTATACTATGTTTCGTCCTGAACCGACCGTATGAAAAAAGTTTTATTCTACGAGTTGAGAAACTGTGAATCACGCGGAAAAGTTGAGCAGCAAAAAAAGACTATAGCGAAAAAAAAAGAAATTTACATACTTCCGATGAACGAATGACTGTGTTCCGGGACGCCTTAAGAATCGCCAAGAAAATGAGTGACATTTAAATTCATTTTGTCAACGTATAGATCCTGAGTTGGTAAAATTTCCAGCAAAATATATCGAATCGGTTCATTCGTAAAACAGGAATCAATCTTTTTTCTCAAGTACATTAGCGAGAGGTACAAAAACATTGGATGCTTAATCTTTTGGCTGAATTTTCAAATTCATTTTCTTTTAACCAGCGTTCCCTTCAGCTACCCCTTTCCTTCCTCATTGGACACTGCTGCGTCTTCCCTCGACGATTATAATTGTATTTTTCTTCGGTGGGGCAGCACAAAGTAAATGAGAGATGAATCAAAATGTTGGCTAGAGGCGGTCGGTTAGCCCGGCCCTAGGGGGTCGAGCACTCAAGAAAAAGTATGAAAAAAAAGAAAAAAACGTCGGGATGAACCGTGAAGAAGGAAAATACTGGAGCGGACTTGGCGGAGTATACAAGCGGAGAATTGAGAAGTAAAAAGAGAAGAAAAAGCGGGAGGCTCGAGAGGCTCTTTTCTCTCTCGCTCGCATCTTCTCATCGAGACAGGCAAAGCCTCGTATTACCTTTGGGCGTATCTTGTTCTTCTCTCTTCGTACTCTCGTGAAGCAATCTGGTGAAGGAAAATATGAAAGACGTTGGGAACGGCATTGCCCCGACGACTGAAGTAACCAGAGGGTCTGTCGGTTCTTTTGCCTGACGAGGATAACGCCGTGACTGCATCGTCTCTATGTATATCCTCTTTCTATCTATATATATAACACTCAGGTTACGCGCTCCTTTCCTATTGCACTGTCAGCAATTTTTCCTACGAATGGAATAGACAAGCAAAATATAAGAGAAAGAAAGTAGAAGAGACGAAGCTTTTGCTGGAGCTTCTTCAACATCGAACGTCATGGAGACAGGTGTCTCGGATGAGATGAAACCCAGTTATGTTTATATCTTGTATGTGCACGTTGGCAGAATTTATAGAAAAATAAACGGAGCATGTTCAGAAATTAAACGATCTTGTTGGTTGAAAATATCATATTTTTGTTTCTTTAATTATAAAAACTCCGATGGATATTTCAAAAACGATAAATCGTTGTCCCGCGATCTCGAAAATTCACAAAAAAGATTCAATATCTAAAATATATATCGACTTGTCTTTTTTTTTTTTTTAAATCATCATCCATACGACTGCATCTGGCCATATTCTTGCAAACGCGATACTTTTCCACAAGTTGCAAAAGAGACGCTTCGAGCAACCACTTGGCTCCCTGCATTCATTCGTTTCGCGAGCCTTGAAAACCTCTTCGCGACACCCTTCGTTGCGATGTTTTCGACGGAAAACGAGTAAGACTCGACACGACGGATAAAAGCGGTCGTTTGTTACAATTAAGGGGTGCTTCTTGGTTTCTTTATTCCCCCCCCCCTCTCTCTCTCTTTCTCTCTCCCTCTGACATATATTCCTGGCCCTCGGTTCAGCACTCGTTCACTTGGTCCCTCACCTCTGAGCTTCGAGTGTCGTTTTCCCCAATGCCTTCGCACCACCAAGAGAAAAAAAGACCCTGCAACCCCTTCTCCATATATACGAGTACATAGGCTGGGCCATCCCTCTTGTTGCTCTTCGTCGCACCTTTTGCTCTCTTCGGTATCTTTTTTTTTCACTACCCTTTATGGACTCTTTTGGCGGATCCACATACAGGCGTGTATAGATGAACGCATATATATGTATACGTGGGTTTTACGCTCTTGAAGACCCTTTCGTGAATTTTCACTTGTTCGTCAGAGACTCTCGGATAAAAAGAGGTCCTGTCACGACAGCCCGCAGTGTCTCATTAAACGCTTTTTATCAACCACTTTTTTGTTTTTTGTGGTTCTGAAAATGTAGTTCAATTACTCGGAAAGGATGACGATGTTAATTTTTCACTAAAACTCACAGTTAATATCATCGTGACGCGCTTGAATGTGGAAACGTGCGTGTAAAATTCTATTTATTATTAATTATGAAGTTTTTATACTTCCACCATGTGAAAAGTTGAGTGCAGAATATCCTTTTGTCGTCCTTGGATGTTTCACCATATTATATTCAACACTTTTCGTTTGTTTATCCTCCCTAGTCGATTCCGAAATTTCTTTTACATATAAAATCGATATAATAATCTTGTTTATAAACATTTAACTTTAATTCAACAAAAATCTTGAGCATTTCACGATTTCCTATGATGATAATCATTTTCCAAATGTGTGTCTCTTCCAAACTATGAAAATAAGAGCTCTCAATCGCGGGAAAAAACGTAGTGCGACTTGCCTTTGGCGTTAACACTTTCGTTGTGAAAGTTGGCATCAAAACCCTGCCGTTTCACTGAATTCTTTACAACCGAAGCTTTACCTATTGACCTACAATACCGTTCGTGTAATGCATCCGAGCCGGGGTGAAGAATAACGGACAAGTTTCCATGGAAATATCCGCAGGATATCGTCGTGTCTGTTATAGCATTGAAACGTTATCTGTCATGTCCGTTATGACAATGCATTTGGTCCGCGAGCCATGCAGGATGCATTCGTTACAAAGTATCAATTTCATGATTTGCGTTTTTATTTCGTTGTAGCGTTGGTATGAGAGCGGGGTATGCACAAATATATATTTTGACTCGAAACACCGCGGCAATGAAGCGAACGAGTTATTCGTGCGAGTTTCGAAGCTAAAATTCAACGCCTCTCATTTAATCGTGCCTCGTTATAATGACGAAAAGCACATGGAAATAAAATAGGAATAATTTCATAGCCAGCGGTCATAATTGCTGCAAAATCGAGTGAAAAATCACATTCATAAAGGAACGTTCGAAAATAACGCCGAGCCACCAGGTCACTAAGGTTTGTTGATGATTCCACCCCAACGACACAAATTCATTTGCGCTTTCAGTTTCGATCCTCATATGCAGTCAGCAGATAGTTCCATTTTTTGTTCACGCTCCATTTGTATCATACGATACGTGTCTTTTTCGGTATTAAAAATCCTCTTGAGCTCCCTACCTTTGTCACTGAACACAAGTGAACGATAAAATAAAATGAAAAATAAATAAACGTCACTCAAATCTCGCTGACTGAGGGATCAGGATTATGTTATCTGCACTCGGTTTATATTGATTTTTTTCCTCGAATCTTCTCTCGCATGTGTACCAGCGATCGTAACAATATTGGATGGAAAATAAAAAGGACCTCGTTGACGGTCGATTTGTTCCCGTCAGTTAAATCTCTTGGAACCGAGCAAGTACTCCGTGTCTTTAACGTACTTACATACTCGATATACAAACAAGTAGTTCGATACGATTGACTCGAAACATTCTGATTTTATTCGACAACCTTGTATCAGTTCGATTTACCATTTTTATTGATTCACGTTCCTCGAGTAGGCAATGAACATTTTCATTTGACTTTAATATAAGAATACATATCGATTAGTCGTTGAAATGTAGCTGACGTTTGACATTAAAGAAGCTTGCGTACCGAACGAATAAGCTGTGCAAAAGCCCATGAAAGCCAAAAGAAAAAAAGGAGAAAAAAAACTTGGTACTTGTAATATCGAACAAAGCCATGAACTCGTTATACGAGAGTGCATCCCTTATGCAGGTAACCCTCTGCTGTATCACTACGTATTACGGTTCGACGGAAAAATGTATTTTTAAAGAGAACGTACTAGCTACATAGAAGGTCGTTATCCTTCCACATGGCAAAGCGCTGACTTACATCGAGATTGAACAAAACTTTATGTATCATATATCTATAGGTTGTGAGTGACTGCGACTGTGACGCGAACTTATCCGGTAATATAACGGAAGAGAGGTCGTGAACACCGTGAAGTGAGTGGAGTTGGGGCTCGTTGGAGAAAGCATCAACGCGGCAAAAACGCTCTTGTTCGTTTCTTCGGTTAATCTCCTGTTCGGGAAATTTATCCCGCCATCGTTCGGCAACTTCCGAGAATCTCGATCAATTCGAAAATCTGATCGAGGTATTTCTTCTCTGAGCAACTCGATATCGTTATTCTCTTGTTTCTCACAAGATTTTCGAACATGTGTGATTTCACCAAGTAAGGAAACGAGATTGGCTTTTAAAGAGCTTTGATTTTCAGGGGGATTTACGAGCAGAGGATTTTATTTGTTCGCTGAAAATCGAGTGGATGTGGGAGCCATTGACAAGAATTTTAGCAGGATCACGTATTTACGAGGTCGATAAAGAAAACGAAAGTTACTAAATAAAGAAAGATCGCTTTTTATTGTAACAGCTGCCCCGTTGGATTTGTCAAATATATTTCCATGTGAAATTTTATCTCGATATTTAACAGTGACCGATGCAGGGATGGACAGAGACACCTTGAATTGTTTGCGTTTTTAGTATCACCCTAATAAATTCAAAGCCTGAGGAGAAAAGGTCTTGTATATGAGAAAATCTGTGATTCGCGGGCGGCAACGAGCCGAAACAATGAAGTATTAGTTTAGTGGGACGATCGTTAACGGTGGACATTTCGCTACAACCCCACGACGTGTCTTGTGATGCCAGTTAGCTTGAATTAACGCCCATGTATGAAACGTACGTATCACCCTTTCTCGCTAGAGAGGCGAGCACGCGAATGCCCCTCGAGATATATGTCTCGCTGCAGTAGCGTAGGGAAATACGCATTACGGATTATATATATATGTATATAAATATGTATACATACAAATGGAGAGGGCATCAGACCGAACGCACTGAACTATATACAAATATATACGTTAGAACATTAACATTCCGTCGTATATCTCACTGTAGCAAGTTAATGCAAGGACTGCGGGGCAATACGACAAGCGTGATCATGCGTGCCGTTGCTATTATCAGACCCACGGGTTTTGCATCGTTCTCCCATCTCACAACACCCGCTCCACCGTACTGGTGACATAGAATCGTAAATTATATCCCCTCAATGACCAAATTACATGGCCAAAGAAACTATATATGGAATTTTCCTAAAAAAATGAACCATTCATTTACCGAACACGATTTAAGTAGAATTTCTGTCAAAAATGAATGACCAAGATGGCAGGTTTTTAGAAACTAGTTTCAGTTTATTATCGACATTTTTTTTTTTTTTTTATTTTTTATTTTTTATTTTTTTTTAATTGAGGAAAAAGAGTAACAATTGTTAAATTTGTTGATCTTGATCGATGAAACTGATGGAGAACTTTTTTAAACGAGGTTTATTTCCGTGGAACAAGTGAAGATAACGAATATCGGGAATTTAAACGATTAATATCTTGGATGATAATAAACAATGGACTTTGTATCTTAACGGAAAGAATGTATTTGAAATGGAGGGAAAACGACAGACAAAATTATTATAAGTCGGAGAGGTAAAGGAAAGACATAAAAACATGTGGCAATGAAAAGGCGTTAATCCGGTAAGAGAAAGAAGGGATGAGAGAAGATACAAGCATATAAACATGCAAAAGAACATGAGCCATTAGTGATGGAAAAGACGGTAATATTTTTGAGTGCATGCAAAAATGCACTCTGCCAAGTTGATGCTACGAGACGATTTCCATATATTTCTCAACCAGACTTTTTGCGTGATGCCTTTGCGTGTTGAATATGAATATATACGTATATATAAAGTGAGAATGACGGAGGGAGCGAGAGAGAGGGAGATACATGTCGGTCATCCAGGGCGAGAGAAGATTCTGAAAAAGATGTTGCTAAAGATTTATTCATGAACGGAACGCAGTCAGAGAAGGATCTCGAGCCCCTCTGGAATATGTTTTTTACGTATCACAATCTTCGCAGGTTTACACTTTTTTTATTTTTCTTTTACTTTCGACTTATTTCCTCTTTCTCCAGGAGTTTGCGACGAGTCATGCGAAAGGTGTGAGAAACCGTTCTGTCATCCAATATAAAGCGAAATTTCTATGTGCCAGACATTTGAAATGAGAGTCCTTCCATGGCTGCCGGATTTTCCGGCGATGTCTGTTGCCGAATGGCTACACAACTCGACCCTTTTTTTACTCCCATTTTTAGCAAAACCTACCAAACGAAAGACAGAGATGCCGGGGGAGGGGGGGGTGGTAGAGGGAAAGAGAAATATTCCGGAAGAAACAGAGGTAGAGAATATGCCGCAGTGTTACGCCAAGATGGCCCATTAGGAGGGCCGGCAAGTCGGTGTGTAGAAAGACCGTTACTTCGCCATTACCATTTCTTACCATTTTCCCCAAGACGTACTGTACGAAACGAGAAAGCACACTATCCGCACAGTTCGCAACCATGAAAAGTCCAGCGCCGGGGTATTGCCGAAGAAACTGCGGGACAGCGATGGTCGGAAAGTCCGAAGGGTTTGCCGCGTGGACGAGTATAAGACCGCACCTTTGACCTCAGAATCCTGGGGTCTTATTGCCCTGTTCTCCCTATTTCGGAGTCTCTATACATATCTATGTGTTCAATCGTGGTTTGAGACACGGTCGAAGTGAACTATGCCGGAAACGATTGAGTTTAACCGGAAGTGATGTTGCTCGAAAAGACGTTCTCCGCCGCGATAAATCTCCTTGTAAAAGGTGAGAGAATTCTGTTTTTTTTCTCGTTGTACACGAAGCTGGATGAAATGACTACGAAAAAAGATGTCAACTGAATCGTTCAGAGGTAACAACATTTTTTCAGTGCTGGTAATTCATAAATTCTCAACGGCAAAGGAAAAATTGCAGCGAACAATTGGATGTGCAGAATTTTTTTTTTTATTGTTTATAGTTTTGAAGGAAGATCGAATAACAAAGAGTACGTGACAGACGGATTTTCAGTCTTCTTTAGTCGCGTTTCGATGTTTTTCTCGTAGTAGGATCCATGGGCACGTGACATGTCACTTTCATGGATCTCGCGCGTAAACGCGACGGCAGCTACATGAGGGACAGAAACGTCGTATAATATAGAGAATATTACTCGTCCTGGAAATGTTGGAAGAGCGGAGAGGATGAGAGCTGTGTGTGTAACACGTTTCGTATATAATAGATCGAAGGACCATTGTACCCGTATAAACCGGTGATGGGTGCGACGTCGCGCATTCGGCGCGTCTCTGTTACTGGTTTTCCGGCTAACACGTACATAACCACCGCAACCGTCGGCTCACAGTCGTTTATTATGATAGGCATTCGACGAGACGCCCACTTCTCTCTCTCTCTCTCTCCAGTGCCCTTTCATTTCGCCTCTTTCCTCTTCGCGCTTTAAACAACTCCCCAGGGCTTGAAAGGGATGGTTCTCTCGAGAGCGTAGCATTGCAGCAGGATACAAACACCAGTGCTGACTAACCGCATAAGTGTGTATATATAAATCTACCTACGCGTAGAAAAGGATTCGACCCGTCCAAAGATCGACGTGGTCCAAACAATCACGAGAATTCCAGTGGTCGACATCTGCCCGATGGAAACAACCAGCAGAATAGCAACAACTTAACGAATTTTCACTCCGACTAATTACTCTGTCAATTCTGGGATGAAACGAAAGAGAACACCGAGGAAGAATCATTGAACCGATCAAAAATGGCTCTTGAATTGATATCCACGAGCCTCATTGGCACAGAATTCCTCGTACACTAAAGCTCCGCGTGTTCAGCTGTCACATCCACGAATTCCCGAAGCTCTACGTATCCTCGCGCTAATAGACAGACACTGTAGAGCATTCATGTTACCCGCATGAAATTAATTGTCAATGTTGTCAATGATGAAACGAATGTTCGTAGCAGCGAGTGATAGAGCTACGACATGCTACAATTATAAAGCAGCTTTGAACAAAGACGATGAAAGAAGCATTCCAGAAGAAATAATCAAAATATGTCGACGTGGATATATCTTTTGAGTTTCTTTTATAATTGGAGCGCGTTCCTTAATTAACTTCAATAAAGGTACAAAACATGTTGAAGATGTTAGGGTCAAACTTGAACAAATGCAGCAGTCGTACCATTGAAAAAAATAAAAATAAACTCCTGTAATGTATAAAGAGAAAACAAACATAAAATAAAAGAGAAGACTATCCAACATGAAATTTGTTGTCTACGTTGGTTGCCGATTGTACACTCGTTCCGCCGCCAGTGCCTTGGTGATTGACCCCGAGTATACAACGCGGTGCTTTGATCTCGTGAGCATTATTAAGAAACTCCTTTGTCATTTTTTCATCCAGAAAATTAACCTTCCTTGTGTAAACCTTCGTACAACCGAGTTCCAACTTCCACCAAGGGGATAAAAATGTTCATACCCATTTGCCTCTAACATTTCTTTTTTCTCTTCCATGGCTCATGTTGGCGCCAGTTCTTTTCATCCCCGAAAACTACCATACCCAACACATTCCTTTGCTCATACGTAAAGAAAAAAAAAAAAAAAGAAAAAATTTCATACTTTCACGACAAACGCATGAGGATACGTACACGAGGAAACTCGCACACGCGGAGAACGGACGTTACAACGTTTCGTCCGTTTATTATTTTCTTACGTTCCACAAATTCCAGGCTCGGATGGAACAAAAGCTCAATGACGGCGGCATTGTAACATCCATTGTACTCATACGGTCCTCGCCCTTTCGCCGCGTCAACTTTTAGGTACACACACACCCACAAACATACATGAAAAATAAAAAAATAAAAAATATATATATATATATACACGTTTACAATCTTCAACGAGAGCTTGGGACGATTGCTGTACACCACGTAAGTCCAAGAGGATCGCCCGCGCTCACCCTAAGACCCAGACATCCTAGCATCGTCATCATAGACTCCGCGTCTCTCCTTTTCATTCGAGTCTCCTCTTTCCGCTTCCACCGAAACGATTATTGCTCGGGTTATAAAACCTAACTACTTCCTTGTCCCGCGTAGCTACGGCGCGGTGGGGTGGTTCGCGAGGAGTGGAATAAAATGTGCGACAGTTTTGTAGTCGTCCGTTGGTCGACCGCGTAGCCATATCACGAGAGACTTTCCTTTCTCAGTATTTTTCCATTCTCCCTGTGTCAGAGTTCTACTTGGCTCAGTGGCATTAACCGCTTCCTACGTTTTCCTACATGTCTTAATATAATACACACGTGTGTTTGTGCCTGTGTAGTGTGCCCTTCATTTTTCCCCTCATACCATTCCTCCTTTCGCCCTTCTTTCTAGACTTGTATAATGTTAAGTGAATGAAGTCCACGCCCCGGCAAGTGTGTCGGTTGGCCGTTAGGGCGCGGTAGCCCGGGGGTTCAGATGGTAACCAACCTGGTGCAAACGCTTACTCACAAAAACTGGAGCAACTATTAGGACGCGGTGCTGTGCCTTTGGGGACGCGACGTCTTTCTCTCTTGGCTGCGAAATAAGAAACTCGCACCGCGAACGGTCGCGACGCTAGGAACAATTTGTTCTCACGTGCCTCCTGGTTCAACACACTTTTCCTAAATTCATGCCATACATATACATTCTAGAAAAAAAAAGATGTATACGTACGTACGTACATCTATTTTGTGAGAATACAGAGAAGCAGCACCACCTCAGTCGAGACTCGGTGCATTCAAGCTTACGAGTAATTGGGGGAGTAATTGGAGGTGAGTAGAAATTAGATAGCGTGGTACGCGACAGGGGCCGCAGTGGTGCCGGCAGCTATACCCAGGCCCCAGGACACGCGCTTCTCCTCCCCCTACCCTCGGAAAGCACCGGAGAGCTCGGAAAGAACGTACTTTTTGGCCGCGAGCGACTTTTTAAAAATTTACGTGGGTTACCGGGCATCCGCCCGTGGGATATATCCAAACGTTAACAAACTTTCTTCTAAGCCCTCTTCCCTTCCCTCACTCTTTCTCTTGCTTTTATCCACTTTTCTACAACCCTCCCGTTGTCTCCGAGGTGCACCTTGGCGAAAGACGGTGAAAGAAAAATAGAGGTTAATACGTAACAGCAGGGGGCGTTTGTACTTGCTCTAAGATTTTCGCTCGAAATATCAACTGCTTCAGCTTGCGTGTCTCTCTCTCATAAATCCCTTCGAACACGATGATCCTCGAGCTGATTAGCGTATTTTTTTTTTCTTACCTGCAACAGATAAATAACATTGTATTATAGTTCCGTTTTATTTTTCTAAATCACCTTTTATTATTCATTGTGACAGGATTATTTGAAATATTTCATTATCGATTTTCATGGTTATTTAAAACAAAAAAAAAACTGAAATAAACGAGCAGAGAATCGAGATCCGTTTTTTTATTTTCTTTGTTGTAATCGAGGCAGAGAGAACCTGTTTTTTTTGTTTTGTTGTTTTATTTTTCATTGAGGCAAAGAAAAAAAAGAGAATAAGACGTGTGTGCTTGTTCGCAGAACAATTTGCCGCTGAAGTATCTTTAGGCTACAGAAACGCGTATCCAACACGACCAAATAAGGTTGGAGAAGGTAGGCAGACGACGGGAGGAGATGGAAGGTTACATAGCTATAGGGAATTCAGACGCGATTTTATCCTCGTTCTTCGTGTACATCGTGACCGAGCAGCCGAGTTGGCTTACAATATTCATAGAACACCAAACGAAGGAAAGTTCCCTACCGTAGCAACGTAGTCGTCGACGACGACGACGACGACGAAAACGAAGACGACTACGACGACAAGCGCGACGAAAGACGAACTTTCTCTCTCTATCTCTCTTTCGCGTTCTCTCTTCATTTCCCGCGGCTGTTGTACGCATGAACTCGAGCTACCTAACTCTGTGGAAAATATGAAGGGTGATACGTGCAAGAATAATCCGTGGGCCCGGGAACCACCACCAAGACGAGCTTTTCCTATTTTTCATTTTTCTCCTTCTCTCTCCCCCTGACCTTTTATAATGCGACAGGGCTCGCGTTGTCATGTATGACCGTTAAAACCTCAACCCTGAGGCTAGTATAAAAGCATTACTACAATTACTCCAGGATCTCGTTTTCTTTTTCTCTCTCTCTCTCTCTCCCTCTTTTCCTCCCTTGAGCTGGCGCATGAATGATATTTCTCCATTTTGTTTCACTGAGCCCAACTATCAACTATCTCATCTGTTCAATCTTTCTTTCAGCCTCTCTATTCCTTACCCAGTTAAAGAAAACGTGCATTTATTGTACCGCTCTGCAAGATTTAAACACTTCGCTCTTTTGACGATACCAGGCCGATTGCAAACTACCGGAGGTGTGAAAAGTCCTTGAACGCATAAGTATATTGAGGACCTCTTGTCAGGATCTACTTAGACATCGTCAAACGGTCTGGAGAACTGGCTTTAGCAACCCAGTTGGCGATTCTCCAAGTTACCAAGGCTATGGCTAACTTTATTTGTATTATTTGACTTCAGTATAAAACCATTGACGAGTCACTTATCTCCACTTTTATCCTTAGAGCTGAAATCCATCGGCGTATCAGAATCTATCAGGTAGATTTCTAGCTGCAGTTTTAGATAATGGAGTATCCATTAAGCTGTGAATACAGTTCGAAAGAGTTTTGTGCCTGGACTTGTCCTCTCTGTTTTCTCTTTATCCGCGACATCATTGACTTTTCATGACGAAGCAAATTTGCGAAAAAATTCTTCTGCAGGGGACCGAGCCATTTGCTATTGGGCTTCACTTATCTCTCTCTTTCTCACTCTTTCTCCTTTTCTTGTCTCTCATCCCTCGTAAAAACAAAATAAATAAATGACAAAGGGAGGCGAAGGTTAGTGAATTTTTTTTCCACTTTTCGATTACTTTTTATCTGATGAAAACTAACGTTGATTTCTTATTTCTCGTCTGCTCGCATTCTCGTTCGTTACAGAATTCTTCATATAACTTTCATATGGTAATGTCTTCGGAATATTTTTACGAAATAAAGAAAATGAGACGTCAGGTACATTTTGAAAATTTAATCGATAATTTAGTTCTGTTTGAATGACGCGTCTCGGATTATATGTTTACATAAAGATTCCAAAGAGGGAGCAGTATTTCAAGGCATTTTTCAATACTCGCAGAACCTCGTTAGTGTCAAGATCTGAATACACTTTGACATGTCAAGGATTACAGTCACAAATGCTTCGCTGATTTTCCAAGTGATGTCTGAGGGCTGCTTTGACGGGAGACAAATTAATTGAATAAATTCATGCTCCGGGGTATTAACAAAACGGTATTTTATTAGTAGAAGACGACAGGAACACCCGAACCAATGGACTAATGTAATCGGATCGAAGAGAAAGGATACAGACAAAAATAACATTGAATGTAATAGAGGAATAAGTAAAAAACCGTGAGTAAATTGTCAAGTTTGATTCAGAGATGATCCTTTGGCTAGAAAGAAGGACAATCGGAATCGAGGTCTAACGGATCGTGTTCGAGCCACGGGGATAGCAACGAATACAATATCGCAGCGCAGTAAGAACGAACAAACAAGGAAGAGAGATAGATGGAGCGTTATTAAAGGATCCAAGCATTATGTTTCAAAGTTCAAGCTCTCGTTTCAATGGAAACTTAAAGCTTCATCCCTCGTACTCGTCTCTTTCTTTCTCTTTCTGTGTCATGCTAAATTTCAATGTTCCTTTAATCCGGGCTTAACGAGAGCGGAGCTTCTCACCCTGCCCCTTCCATCTGGCTTTTATCGCAAACTTTCAATGAGAAGGTACAGCTCTGTCGGCTCAGTCGTAACTTTTCCAAGTACCAATGCACCGGATATATAGATCTTCTCAGTATAACAAGAAAGTCGAAAGAATTAGATAAAGACCGAAACGAGGAAACAAAATATTAGCGCGCGACCTCCAACGGAGTTATTGAGGATTAAATCAACAGTTAAAGTTCCTTTGTCAGATTAAACTTGTCGTTGGTGCTTTCTCATATTCAATATTACGAGATTAACTCTATTTTATTTATCTCTCCACCGTCCAACTTGTAACTATTCACTGCTTTTTTCTTTCTTTCGTTTTTACAGAGATTGTTGAAAAATAAATGTGGTTAAGTCGTCTCGCAGCCATAACTCATCCAACGGAAAAAAATAACTCTACATCAACGAGTATACCCGAGAGATCCGACTGCTCCCTTAACGAAGAAGAGCTCGCGTGTTCACACTCACCGTCAATAAGGGCAACTGTGTTCGAGGGAGCAAGTCAATCAGGTGGACAACTCCGGTCCCACCTGACCCCTGAGACCCGAGAAATACATACCAACGGTATCCACCTACTCGTGTTATATACCAGAAAGTCCACAAGCTCACATATCCACCATCTCCTATACCTTGCCACGCTTGTGCTCAGTTAATTACTCGAGCTTCGACAATGCGATACTATCACGAGTATATACGTACACTATGAGATCTTCCGTAAGAATATCCGAATTTTATTTACAAAATGTATTTTCATAGGTAAATTTATTGAATTTATTCAATTTATTAAATTTTGTCAAATGTACTTGTTTCGAGACTATAGAGAGTCTCTCGATAATTGCAACGTTTTTCTAAAAACGTCATCATGCTTGCAACAATGTCTTGCATACTTACGAAATATAGAACTTTCATCAACTCGAGAAACCGCATTCAGACGTACGAATTTTGTTGGATCAACGTAACTTGATCGCGAGTTAAGTTACTCAACTAAATTCTTTCCCTAGTGGATCTTACAAATATCGAAAAATAGTGAAACGATTGAAAAACTCTTAATCCACTCGATGAATAATGTAGGTACGAAAAGTTACGATTTTAATGATAATTTTCGATAAATATTTAACGGACAGTGTCAATTCGTCTGAGAAAGTGTTTTGTATTTATTACTGACAATCGAGCTATTTACTTATTTAATGATTATTATTTTTCAATTAAATTCAATTCAAATTTTTTGATTGTTTGTCGAAATAAATAGGTGGCTGGAGAATAGTGAAAGAGTAAATAATTTCAGTATATAGGATCCTATACATGAACGAAAATATTAGTATATAGTCGGTGCGTAGTACAGACTCTCTTGGCACGAGAAGAGATGAGTGAGAAAAGGGATGGTCGTAGTACTCTCTTTTGAACAAGAGGAGCTTAATCTCGGTGAGGTTTAGCTATGTGTGTACACATAGTAGCGGTCATGACGTGAGAGAAAGCGAGTGCGGGTGCCCTGGTTGTTAGCGCAGGCCGATCGAGTCTCTAAAACCGAAGGCTCTCGTCGTGTGTTTCGTGTGTAACACGAGCCTGCTGGAGCGTCGTCTATTAGCTGTGACGAAGCTTTAAACGTGTTTACGTATACCGGGTGACCGACACTTTGCACTTGAATCAACGTCGCGCGTTTTCCCCGAACACATAATTAATCTGTCACTTGATGGCTGTACGAAAGAGAATCGACGCTCTTGCAAGCTTTCGCACACTCGAGTCGTCTTTGTATCCCTTCGATTTTCTCTCGAATACGATTTTTCGCTTTTTTTTTCGTGCTTTTGCTCTTTTTCTCGATCTGGCACTCGCTCTATGACGACATAATTTTCTCTACAAAAGACCAAAGGCTACTCTTAGCACTTCCGGGTCTTTTTCAGTCGACGCTTTCGCTCTCGCCAACTACCCAGCATCAAATTCCATAGCACCAGTCACTTTTCCTATACTCGTACATTCTTCACTTCGTGTCTCCATACATATATACATTTATAACGAGCCCCCGCCGACCATCCGTGATCGCGCCTAACGCACTCCGGGGACGATGGACGTGCAAGATTATATTACCGTCTACGTCATGATACTCGTGACTCGCTCATGTTTTTTTATCGAGTTAGCACGTTTCACCAGGGGGAAAACATGAGGGTAGGAACCAGTCAACCCTGAGCATGAAAATAAATCGAGCTAGCCCGTGTCCACCCTTGTGTACCTCGTGACCAAAGCACCAAAAGGTAACTCTCTCCAAGAACTCTGGTTTCATAGCATTATAGATATTCCCTCTCCATTTATTTGCATATTAGCCATGGAATGTCATATTACGCTATCAGCTATTCGCATAGAGAAGCTCGTTTCTATTAAATATCGTTGAAAAATAAAACCAACATAAACTATTTTTTGTTATTACCAAAGTAATCATCATTCCCTGATGACAATAATTTCGATGTGGATTCTTATCGTAAAGAGTCAGTTCAATGCATATTCGTTTGAACGATTGTTCTCATGAGAATGGTCCAGATTCTTAAAAGTTTACAAAGTCATAGCGAATCATCGGTACGACCCAGAATATTAAACAGGGTTTCTGTTCAGTTTCACTTAAAAGTTGACGAAACGTATCGTCATCTCGAAAAAAAAGAATCATGATGACTCTGCACTGAATTTATTGAATGAATTTCTGAGAAAAAAAAATCGTATAGAGAAGCTCTTTTTCTATTAAATATCGTTGAAAGAAAAAAAATTTGACATAAACCATTTTCTGTTATTACCAAAGCAATAATTTTCAATTTAGTTAATACCAAAGCAATAAGACGCAAGGTATCGTTACTGCGAAAAAAAAAATCCAGTACCTCTGCATTGAATTTATTCAATAAATTTTTGTGAATAAAAAAAAAACTTATTTAATGTTCTCGAAAAAGTGTAAGACGTGTGACAAATTGACTCACGGAGTAACACATTTTTCCTTCGTTCGTCACAGTGTTTGTTCCGAAAGTTGCTATACATTTTTAAAAATGCACTAAAATTTGCATGGATATATAAAACTGTAAAGCGATGAACGGTAAGTGCTTGGCAAGACCATCAAGCGAGACAGAATGAAAGACTGGTGTATAATGACAGCGGGAAAAGAGCGTGAAGAAGGAAGAAGGAAAACGAGTGGAAAAATGTAGCGCGAAGAGGGAAAGCAGCGAGAGAGACTCGTTTCGAACACTCCGGTAATTCGAGACAGGACTCTCGAGTGAGAAAGCGTCGACCCATGGACTATTTTTCCCGAATCACATCTCATCGCGTCGTGGGGGTTCGTGTTCTCGAAAAAAGGAAAAAAAAAGAGAAAAAAAGAAAGAGAGACAAAGAGTGTAAAAGAAAAAAAGAAACGATCGGAAGCAAAAAGTTCTGACGAAGCGAAGAACGATGGGACGGTGAACAAAATTGGGACGGGGCTCGTTTCCCGGGCAATCCCAGTTAGATCGAACGTCAGAGCGTCGCTAGTGAAAACGTCCGACACTGGTCAGACGAGAGACTATCTGCGATTTTATTCCACGAGGATTTCCTCACATAATCCATCACCCATGCAGCACGAATCAACGTGCACTCGAAATTGATTAGTTTCATTTTTGTTTTTCCCTTTTTATTCGTCTTTTCTATGGATTGTAATGAATTTTTTACATCCAAGTCATAAAAATTTAATTTTTGGCAGATTTATTACGATCCCATCATTCACGCGATGCCCATTGTCTTTTTACCGTTCGTTTTGAAAAATTTCAATGAAGTATTACATTCCAACAAGTAGAATAACAAAATCGCATCAAATCAAATAACCATCACCAACGATCCACATATTCATGCGATTCTACAGTTACAAAAGTTCTACGAACACGTTTCTAGCCAAAAATGTTATTCCATCGAAATTTCTCGGCAATTTGCCCAAAATCGTAAAATACTCAAACCGTCTTTGAATATCGATTGAGAACAATAAAAATACTACAAATTTTGTGTCAGAATTTATGCTTCTTTTGCTAAAAAAATCCTCAAAAAAATACCAAACAAACCCAAACAAAAAAATCCGCTAATTGTAAGTTTTTTTTATGCTCTTTTTCGACGGGAAAACTAATGAGAAAAAACATTAAGGTTGTTGAACGTGTTGAAGGAAAACAAGAAACTCATTAATACGAATAATTTATTTTTAACGCTTAAAATGATTATATTTTCAGGGAGATTCTCCCAAGCAATTTGTTGGCATTTTAGTGGCTGGGCGTGTGAGAAATATTTCTCGGTGGTTTAAAAATAGACATTCTTTGTTGTGTTGGCAAAGCTGCACAGAAAAAAGTTGATGTTTAAGGAAGAGTTAGGCGGCTGGGGAACGGGATCAACCTCACGACGTCATTGGCGTTTAACCTACATCGGGACACACGGCATCACGGATGGAGGGCTCAAATGCATGCCACTTCGTGTCTGGGGATAATTAGAGTCAGTCCCGCTGTACGTTCGAACTCAAACGTGTTTCGCTTTGCGATACAGTCACTCGCTCATTTACAGGCGTCGAGAAGATTAGCAAATGCGTCCTTCTATATACAATCACGTTGCATCCGCTCGATTCGGCTTAATTATCATATGATTGAGAACAAATGTTGTCATTTCATCCGTTACATTTCACGAACGAATTTACACTATAAAAAAACAATGATAACAATTATGTGAATTTCCAACCAAACATTTCGTAATGCGGAAAAAGGTTTTTTTTCGTTCAAGAAATTCATTCATTTTTTATTGTGTAACTTGTTTTAATATGATCTTATTTTTCGTGTGAGGGAACTAAGAAGAAAAAGGAAAGAGAGAGAGACGTCTCAATGAACAAATGTTGATATTTCATGCAATTGACGTTTATTCAGATGTGAATACGTCAATTCGAGGCTTTTTTCTCTCGGAGATTAGAACCTGAAAAAAGTACCGAATGTCTTCGACAAGTAATATTTAAAATGTTCTTTGTTCGGAATATAAGAATTAAGATAACATTTACGATAAGGAATTGTATTTTTTGGAAAAGTTGCAAAAATGACTATGATTTACAATCAATTTTACCTCAATTCTCATTTGATGTACAAAATGTGAAGGATACTTTTGAATAATACTCTAAATTTTACTTGGAGAAACAAATTCGTTGTCTCCGTGTACTCGAATCTGTAACTTCCACGAGCCGATTCTCTCACGACAAGAGAACAAGTGGTAAAGAGATGAAAATATCATTGCTTAGCTGTCGGTAGATTGTCGGTAGTAGTAGACAGTCATTATTTATTCGAGCGAACGGATTAAAGTTCTAAAATATTCGGAAAAAAGGAAAACTCAAGCATACAATAGTCAATAGTGTGGAAGAGTTTGTGCTCGATCGAGGGGTTTTTGAATACTTAAACGTCAAGCCACTGCTGTCGCTCTGCATTCATTAATTCTTAAAGACTTTTTGTTTAATAACATAATCGACTACGTGCACGAGAGAAAAAACTAGAGTTTTACATTAAAACTGCGGAAAAAAAATGTAAAATAAAATAAAAATATTTTACGCGGTGTAGTAACTAAAAATTCTAACGAAGTAATGATAATAATTCAATTGACATTCTGGGAAAATGCTTTTAAATTAAATGCATCAAGTGCGACCACTACCAAGTAACCAGAATCTTGAATAAACACCACAGACAATATTTTAACGTAATGATAACATTTTTTTGACGTATCAAAAATTGTTTGTTCTCATTGAGGAAAAAAAGAAAATAAAACAACTGCAACTACGTATGTTCGTACTTTGTTTCAGTCTCGCTGTTTATAATCTGCCCTTTCTCTCTCTCTCTCTCTTTCTCTCTCTCTCTCTTTCTCTCTCTCTCTCTCTCTCTCTCTCTCTCCCCCTCTCTCTTTCTCTCGTCTCTCGACACCGCTTGAGGCCATTTCGTATCGATCAGTTTTTCACCGCTCTCAGCGTTACCTGGCGTAAAAAATGTATCAGTCATACCCATGGACGAAAACAACTCTCCTGTGCGATCGTCGCACTTTGATAATTAAGTGTAGTCTCTTTTCTCGACAACTAAACGAGAATAGATTTTAATAATGATTCACTAAAAATATTTGAGCCCGGATTTCATCGAGTGCTTCGGATTAAATGCGGAAAAAATTTAGTTCAATTTGTTGATTCAGTTTGAAAGGTAAAAATAAACGTCTTTATAATTTTAATTATTTCCAAGACTTCAATTATTTATGATTGGATACAAAATTACGACAAGTTTTCCAAGGAAAACGGTATTGACATTCTTTTATTTTCCTTCGCGGTCGAATAAACATTTCTCTTTTCTTTTTCATTGTTTTTCTTTCTTTTTACTCCCACCTGGAGGTATTTCAGCCATTTACAAAACAAAAACATGGAGAATACGAAATGAGTTTTTCGGTGTTGATTTTTCTCTGTAACCGTAAATTCAGTGAAACGGAAGTGGCATTTCCGCAATAGTGCTTTTTCTGTTTTTTCGTTGTTGGAAAAAGGACAAAAATCAAGTGATTATTAAATATTGTGTGTATCCGTCAACACGAGAAATAAAATAAACTAAAATAATAATAACAAAAATACTCGAGACTAGAATAATAGAGAATAGAGACACGATGGTCAACAAACAAAACAAAAGCAACTTTGTCCTTCATCGGAACACGAGGCCGCATCGAACGAAAAAAAGGTAAACAACAGCCAGCCTCTTCTGCGTTACAACAAAATTCCAGTTTATGAAATGTTTTAAAAATTTACATTCACCGTCGTCAGCTAAAGAAAAAAAAAAGGTCTATCCTTTTGAGCCTCACCCTTTACCAGCGATAAAGGCGCGAGATCGAAAGTTTTCCAATACTCGCGACAGTTTTCACTCGTACGTTCCTTTAAAGCAGCCTGTTCGGGGAAAGGGAACATTTCCGGGGGCTTGTGTCGTTGGTAAAATGAGATTACAAAAAAAAAAAAACAAAAGAGCAAGGCAGACCGGTAAAATCTTTAATCCGCCCCCATAAGCGCCCTGATGTCGATCCCCTGCTTCGAGCTTTTATACACGATGTAACTTTCGCCTCGGTTCACACACTACTCACCGCCCTCGCGGTGTGACCTGTTTGACCCACAGTCAGTCCCCTCCGCGTGGACATGGTCAACGCTTTTCTTAAACCGTAGAGTTCACTCAAGTTACGAAACAAGCCGTGCATGTGTTAGTACTTTTTTTTTGCTTTGAACCTGTAAAAAGGTCTCCTTGTTAGGAAAACGGACCGAAGGTTAACCTGAGCTAAAGAGGTTGGTCGGGACGATTGGTCCAAAAAGGTATGAACCAAGGCAAATGAAAAAAAAAAACCCGAAACTATAAGATTTAATTGATCGAACGAAAATTCATAGTAAACGAACGTTTCCGTTCGAGGAAAAGGCCTTGAAACGCGAGTAAAAACGTCACACTTTACGTTTTTCGTTGAAAAAATTGGTCTTGGCAAGATTTATTGCAAGAGTCTTGGCAAGAGTCTTGGCAAGAGTCTCGGCAATGTCTCGAATAGGCACGTTTCCAAGACTTTTGCCACATTCTTGCCTAGACTCTTGCCCAGACTCTCGCCAAGACTCTTGCCTAGACTCCTGCCAAGGCTCTTGCCCAGACTCTCGCCAAGACTTTTACCTAGACTCTTGCTAAGAATCTTCTTGGAACATTGAGCCTGGTTACGAGATTTTTTAAGAGTCTCAAAAGTCCACACTCATAAAATTATAAAGAAAGCGAGACCGATGAAGAGAATGGAATACAAAAAAGAATAATAGGTATAAAAATAAATACGCAATGGACTAGTAAAGACGAATGCTATTCTGAACAATACTTTTATTGAACGTTATTTCAAAACCAGTTCAGCCGAACCCTTGACACAAACCCATTAACAAAACAGTATTATTTATTGAATTAGCAGCTTGTCATGAGAATTGGGATGCACACTGATGGAAGCGTTCGATTCCTACTTAGGTTTCGGATTCCGAAGAGTACTGATTTGCAGATTAATTATCCTCACATATTCCGGTTCCGTCAACTTGTAAATGGATTTCCGGTTAACGTAATCTAAAGCATAAAGATTTCGTATGAATTGTATAATTTTCCCCACGAATATGAAAAATGGGAAAAATTAATCGAAAGAAAAAGAAAATTGCCCCTTAATATAGAAAATTTGTAAATCATCATCAAAACCCAACGTGGTTTTGTCGACCCATGATAAAAAAAAAATTATTCATACAGCGAAATGCAAAGCAAATTAAAATATATTTTGGACAAGGGACAAAACTTACGAAGCACGGCATCGAAAATGTTTTTCGGAATACTGGGTTTTCCAGCTTTACCCCTTGCCGTCATCGTTTTTAACGCATCGGTTCCAATAAATTCAATGAGTAAACGGCGCACCATTTCCGATGGTCTTTTATAAAAACGAATTTTGATATATTTCAGTTCGGCCCAGTCGATAAATTCGCCACTGTGTTCGAATTCTATCTGGAAAAGGAAAATGCCAGAGGCCCGTGAGGCTCAAATAATACGACGAGCCATATTTAATGAATAAAAAGCATGAAATCCATGTGTTGTTTTACTTGTCCTCTTTGTCTATTTTGGGACGATGCAGGACGTGGACGATTTCCTGCCAACGGAAGGTTTTGCGATCCCGGTCGTTGAGGATCGTGCGTTGTCGGAACGTGAGAACCCTGACGTTGGCGTGAAGATGTAGGGCGTCGAGAATCTTGCATTGATGCGCGCGAATCGAGATGATCGTGTGTGGAAGCAGGGCGTCGACCATCGTGTATCGCCGGCGTGGGCAATCGGGAACGTCCACACGGTGACGCATGGCGTCGACGATCGCGCGTTCCCGGTGAGTGGAAAGCTCTACGCTCGTGTGAGAATGCAGAGCGTCCAGGATCGTGCGTTGTCGGTGAGGGCGACCGGGAACGGTCACACGGCGACGCAGAGCGTCGACGATCGCGCGTTGCCGGTGAGCGCAAAGCTCT